>VRLP01001453.1:0-128280 GCA_009660295.1 Lophius piscatorius
TACAGTGCTGAACAAAAACCTGGGGTTGTTTTTATTTTCCTCTATCAGTGCAGAGTAACGGGCCGCTCTGGCGCTGCGGATGGCTCTCTTATATTTTTTAATGTTATCTTGCCAGGCTAATCGGGACTCAACAAGTTTAGTGTGTCGCCATTTTCTTTCTAGTTTATGAGTTGTTTGTTTGAGGTTTGGAGTCAGGTTGTTAAACCATGGAGCTGCTCTCCTCTGTTTCACACTCTTCTTTTTTAGGGGGGCGATAGTGTCCAGAGTTAATCTCAGTGAGCTTGCAGCCCTATCGACGAAATAATCAATTTGCCCAGGACTGACGCTAGAGTCAGATTCTTTTAAGTTGAGACATGCAACTGAATTCAGGGCTGATGGAATAGATTCTTAAAATTTTATTACAGCTTCTTCAGATATATTTCTAGCGTAGAAAGATTTTTCTATTGGCGAGTGATTTAGCATTGCAAATTCAAAAGTTATCAAACAGTGGTCTGATAGCAGAGACTACTAAAGTGAAATATGATATTTACGAGATAGATCTCCTCCAGTCGATTCATATGTACCAATTTAAACTATATCGGACCACCGGTTAAGGAATGAGGTCCAAAAAGTTCATAGGAGCTATATTTAGACACCATTGGACTTGGCTGGGTTGGGTTGGGTACCGATAAGAAACTGTGTTTTCCACAAAAGAGCTCCCCCTAGGGAGTAAAATATTTACTATTAGAGTAAGATCAGATATATACTTCATCATATATCTCCTCGACTCAATTCATATGCAACAAATTTGGACTTTAATAGTTTATATTTTACTCACTATGAAGCTATTTGGGGCTTAGTTCATATTTAGTGAGTAAATATGGACTAAATTGGACTGTTGGTCCAATTTAGTCCATATTTAGTTCATATAAATGAATTTTTTTCGGCAGTTTCCTTTCAGGGACCCACAGCGGATCATCTGTCATGTATGTTTTGCATATTGATTCAGCATAAGTTTTATTCCGGATGCCCTCCCTGACGCAAACCCTCTCCATTTATCTGGGCTTTGGACCGGCACCGGAATTGCAATGGCTTGTGACCCCTTAGTGGCTTGGATTCATGTTTTACTCTAATCGTTCATACAGTATTTTAGTAAGCGCCGAGCTTTTTCATGAAATGCACTCTTTTGGGACATAATTTCCTAACCGTTGGTCAGATTATGTCAAAATCTGGTGAATATGACTCAATTCTCGGAGAAATCTATGATTAAATTGTACTCTAATAGTTCATATTTGACTTACTATGGGAGATTATTTTTTTACAAAAATAAAACAAAAATACAAGTCAAAGTTTTCTGACCACTACTTCATAACCATGTCAGATAGTGTCTAAATTTAGCTCATTATAATTCACACAAGGAAATCTGTCTTGTTTTATTACTGAGCACAGAAAAACTAGTAAACTATACTTCTCTTCATGATTGAGTGACTATGGAATCTTATCTTGGGCTATATTGCTGACTTCATAGAAATAGTTAAATTGAGTGAGTATGGACTGTTCACATTTAATATGATGAGTTCAATGAGGGGGATCGCTTTCACAACACAGGGGATTGGCACCTAGTTTTCTATTTGTTGCCAAATATTGCCACCCCTGTTCACCCCATATCAATTTCTAAAACTTCCCAAGCACAGATAGGGATTATTTGGCTGGTTGGACCGAGATAGATACAGACACTGGTGTACTTGCTCAAACCTTGAAAATGACCCTGAAAATACCCACTGACCTCTGCAATTGTCACTTGTAATCCTTGGAGAGTCATAGAGTTGAAGCATCCTCGTCACGGTTTGCAGGGTCAGTTTGCAGACAAGTCCTCTTCCCGGATGATTTGTCCAGTCTCTTTAACTTCTTAATTATTGATCTAACTATTGAAACTGACATTTTGAACTATTGACAGATTATCTCTTATCCATTGACAGATTTATGCAGCTCTACAACTTTTCAACAACACATCATTGCTGTGTTCTCTGGTCTTCGGGAATCAAGAAGAACCTCAGAGAGAATCAGGCCGGTGTCACCTCATATTTGTACCCCGGTAACGAGAAGTCATTGTTCACCAATTCATAGTTCCTTCTCAAACAGGTGAACCGAAAAGTATAACATAGGACTGAGAATATGCTTCTATGCTCAATGTAAACCTGAAGAATTAACTGTAGAATTGACCCTGCCCAAAATAAAGCAAAATCAAAGAAGAGGGGCTGTGATGAACAGTTTAATTCCACATCATGTGGAACATGTCACAACAGATCATTAACACTTCCTGTGCAACTAAAGTAACACAAGACGTAGCATCCAATGACACTCATTAAATATAACATAATACTTGAAATATAACCTCAATATAGAGTGAACAACTCCGAGTGCTTCAAAGGAGAGGATAACAATGTTAAATTGCGACAAAACAGCCAGATAAAATACTTTACTCTTTAAAATCAACTTTTATTCCACCAGCGTCTTTGTCTTTCCTGTGGGCGTGGATATAGGCAGTGAGTTTAGGAACCTTTCCAGGGTAGAGAGGTAGTCCTCTGATTTGCAGCGCATGTGGGCTGCAGGTATGAACTCGTTCCACTTCCTGCTCACCGCAGCCATTGGCCCATGCACTTTCCAATGACAGTCTGGTCGCACAGGGCGTTGTTTTCACTGAAGAGGAAGATTGTTGAGGCGAGTATTGGGCTGTCTAGGAAAACCTGGATGCGGTTGTTGTATAAATGCCCATTATGGGTTTTGAAGAGCCAGAAGTAAAGCATGGATGGGTTTTTGGCGAAGGCCTCCAAACCGGGTACTAGACAGGAAACAGAGGGTTAAATAGCTTATAATGAAGAGTACAATTATCTTTGTCTTATGTGTCTTTAAATGGACCTCATTTCTAAATTTTTCCCATGTTGCTTTGAGGAAAGTATAACTTTATCAAGGATTCAGTGAGTTACACTTTAGGAAAAAACTTAATCCCCATTTGATTTTTAGCCTGTATTTGTTTATATTTTGAGAATCTTGGTAAAATTGTGCCAGATGCGAGAAGCAGTTCCTGTTCTTCAGTCATAAATTGTTTTTCTATGCCTTCTAAGCAGATTTATGGCTTTTAGCTTTGCAATGAACATTATTTACTGATTTCCTCAAACAGTGTTTAATCACAATGAATGTATAAACTAGGCCTATGCTGTCGTCCCCGACAGCAAGGGTACATGCCCGAAAAATTCCCTGCATTGTACAAGCAATCCTCCTGATTAAACTTCTCAAATTAAAGGTGAATTCATGCCCAAAATGATAGATAGATAGATAGATAGATAGATAGATAGATAGATAGATAGATAGATAATAGATAGATAGATAGATAGATAGATAGATAGATAGATAGATAGATAGATAGATAGATAGATAGATAGATAGATAGATAGATAGATAGATAGATAGATAGATAATAATAATAATACATTTAATTTATTATGCACTTTACATTTGGATCAAATCTCAAAGTGCTAAAAGATAGATAGATAGATAGATAGATAGATCGATCGATCGATAGTATGTTATTTTAAGTATATTAGTATAGTATACATCTTTTTTGCTAACTACTACTCTCGTCACTTTATAAATGTTGGAATGTATACTTGTTGTGTATTAATAAAGTTTGTTCAATTCTATTCTATTCAGTGCAGTACCTGCAGCCCAATCAGGATGCACTGCTAGACCAGTTCCTCCAGGATCCAACATCCATACGTGCCGTCACAAAAATGTTTGCTGTGTCTCTCAGCACAGCCTCAAGAGTGTGGAGGAGATACCAGGAGACGGGTCGTTACATTAGGAGAGCTGGACAGGTCCATAGAAGGAAACAACCCAGCAGCATGGCCGCTACCTGCTCCTTAGTGTGAGGAAGAACAGGAGGTACATTACCCGAGCCCTACAAAATGACCTCCAGTGGACTACTGGTGTGCATGTTTCTGACCAAACTGTCAGAAACGGACTCAATCAAGGCCCAATGTCCTCTAGTGGGAACAGTTACGGCTCAGTGGAACCTGTGATGAGTCCAGAGAGCTATTTTCAATTATGAAATATTTTCAATTATGAAAATACCAAACTGTCAGAAACAGACTAAATCCAGGCCCAATGTCCTCTAGTGGGGCCAGTTATGGCTCAGTGGAACCCGTGATGAGTCCAGAGAGCTATTTTCAATTATGAAATACTTTTGTGGTGTATTTCAGTCAGCTCCTTCCTTATCTCTTCTGGAATATCTTTTGATATTTGCATAGTGTACTACTGGTCAGACCTGCATGCCAGCTTCATGCCTCCAAAATGGTCCAGTATCGTCATGATTTCATTGCTTTGATGAACAGAAGGTTTGGAGGAGTCTGGGTCCACACTCAAAAAAGTGAACTTTGCATGTTGTTTGATTCAGTAAATATACTTATATCCGAAAGAATCATGTTTTAGTTTTTTTTAAACATAGTAAACTTAAGCAGGTATAACTTAAAATTAAGACTTGTTAACCAACAAAAAAAGATTGATTTGATCAAACTTATTACAAAACTTTGAGAGAATCACACAATCAAAACAATACATTACCTAGATTAGTTCAAAATAAAGAAAGTTAAAGTTTGGTTGAATTGCCCAGTGTGTGAGCCCAGTTATTGATGCAGTTTGGCAGTTTTTGGGAATTTAGTTTCTAAGAGGTAAATCACACAAGCCCATTTGGTATTAGATAATATTTTTGGTTCAATTACAATATTTATTTATTATATCCCCGAAGGCCAGGGATATTATGGAACTGTCATCGCATTCACCACATACACAGCAGATCCTTTGTGTTCATGCGATAACTAAGAACCTATTACATGGATCATGTTCAAATTTTATACACATATTAACCTTATTGTGAGGAAGAACTGGAATGATTTTGGGAAGAGATTCACTGGATATTTCAGCCATTAGCCCGAACATCATTTCCAATCATGAGCATCATGTCTCAAATGTTGGTCCGATTTAGTCCAGATTTGCTGCATGTGAATCGAGGAGATCTATCTTGTATACTACCGTTCATACTGTCTCACTACATTGAGCTTTTCTACAGAAAACACTGTGATTTGATCGTACTTTCAGAACTGCTGGTCCGATTTATACCAAATTTCAAGCAGATCTAACTTCTATTTTTTCATATTTTACTATAATTGTAATTATCTCACTATGGGGGCGTTTTTGCAAATGACTGCGTCTGCTGCTGATCCTTTGTGTTAACGCGATATCTCATTGATTTCATGGACCATTTTATACCCCCATAGAACTTAGCCTGAGGAAGAACTGGACTGATTTTTCCCAATTTTCGCAATTTAATGACTAAGAGTCAATTTAATGACTAAGAGTCATTAAATTCCTTGGGACTTGGAAAAAAAAGCGATGAACCCAACACAATTCAGAGTATTTTAAAAAATAAACATATAAATTACGAAATAAATAATAAACAATAATGTATCACTGGATGTAAAAGCATCAACAAACTCTAAAATGTATGCTTGCTTGAGGATCACAATATAAAATTTCCAGAGTACCCTCTTATATTCTTCTTCTACTTCCGGCTGTTCTGTTTAGAGGTCGTCCCAGTGGATCCTCTATTTCCGTTTTGCCCTGCCCTTTGCCTCTTCCCCTGTCACACCACCCAACTGCTTGTCCTCTTTCATCACATCTTCAATCTCTTCTTCCCTTTTTTATCCTGCCTGGCACCTCCATCTCCATATTCCTTTGACCAATATATCCACTATCCCACCTCTTCACCTGTCCAAATCATCTCAATCTGGCCTCTCTTACTTTGTCTGCAAGATGTCTAACCTGCGCTGTCCCTCTGATGTGTTCCTTTTCTAATCCTTTCCATCACTCTCTCCTCTCTCCCAAAGAACATCTGAACATCTTCAACTCTGCTACCTCGAGCTATGTCTCCTGTCCTTTGGTCAGTGACATCGTCTCTAAACCCTCCAGCTGAGCTACTCTCACTACCGTCATGTTAAAATGTTCCCATCAGTCTTGCTCCTAGTCCTGTCCGAGATTACTCTTGACACTCTTCTCCACCCACTCCACCCTACCTGCACTTGCTTCTTCACCTCTTTTCCACACTCACCGTTGCTCTGAACAGTTGACCCCAAGTACCTAAACTACTGCACCTTCTTTATCTCTACTCCTTGCATCCTCACCGATCCACCTGCCTACCATTCATTCGCACACGTTTTGACTTTACTTCCTCCACCTCTACAGGTTTTCCTACACATGCTCCCAGCTCAACAATGTCCTCTAAACATCATAGTTTGGAGGACAAAAACAAGAGGCTCAGAGCAGATCCTTGGTGCAGTCCCACCTCCACCTTGATCCCATCCGTTACTCCTGAAGCACACCTGACCGCTGTCATACTGCTCTCATACATATCCTGTGCAATACCACAATTCCTCCCTTGGCACTCATGTCATTTATCTCTTTAATTAGCCTTGTCTCCCCTAGTACACATAATAACAATAAATAATAATAATACATTTAATTTATAACACACTTTACATTTGGATCAAATCTCAAAGTGCTACAAGGTAAAAGCAGATAAAAGCATCAATAAAAAATAAAATAATAATTATATAAAAATATGATCATGAAGCAGCAATGTTAATTAAAAGTTATAGGTTCTGATAAAAAGGAAAGTTTTAAGTCCTTTTTTAAATGTCTCAGTCGTCTGTGGAGCCCTCAGATGGTCAGGGAGGGTATTCCACAGACGAGAGGCAGCAGAACAGGAGGCCCGATCACCCATGGTGCTGAGCTTAGTCTGGGGCAGGAGGAGGCGGTATGAGTGGGTAGAACGGAGGGACCGTGTTGAGGTTAGTGGGGTGAGTAGTTATTTTAGGTAGGGGGGTGCATTGCCATGGATACACTGGTGAGTGAGTCCCAGAGAACCTAGCAACCAACCCTGAGAGGAAGGTGTGCTAATACAGTAGCCTCTATGGATATACTAATTGACTTTGAATACATGTAATGTTAGAATCTTCAGTTGTCCTTTATCCTTTGGTTAATGATAATAGCATCTTAAGTTCTCATTTAATGGTTATACTAATTTAAGTTAACCTATTTGATTCTGTTTCGCTGAATTTAAGTTGTGTAGTCCTACAGATTCTTTATTTGTTGTGGATGCTAAAACAACTCCATTCTTCAATCAAGTTGTTTTCATTCAATGGAAATACCCGTCTAAAATAATTTTAAACTGTGAATGTATCCCACTGACTCCCTTTGCCTCTCTCCATGTTCATTTATCAAGTCTATGCCGGTGTCTCTTATAAGACAGAAATTAAGAAATAAGGAGGAAAAACAATAACATAAAACAGCATTCAATCATATGGTAATCTATAACTGTTTACTTTTCAAATTATTTTTCATTCTATTATATCCTCAACTAGCTGGTCTGATATAATACATTACTCTAAATCTCACTGTGGATTCTAGATTATTTCTAGGTCTTGGGAACACCTTGTCACCGGCAAGTTTTCAAGCCATAATTTCTCTGCATCGACTCAAGGATCCATCTGGCATGCTGTTTAGCATATTTTACACTTATAGTTCATATTTTACTCACTAGGGGAGCCTTTTTCTTTCTTTCAAAAGACACTGTTTTTCAGAATTAATTTCTTATTCAATTAGAGGGTTTTAATCAATAGAATTGATTGTACATTGCAAAGGATTGAGGGGCTTTTCAGGGTTATATCCTTGCTGTCGGGGACGGCAGCGTAGTGTTTGATAACTCTTTTTATGCTCACTCGGATCGCCTTTGTTTATTGATTTTTGTTCGGAGACCTGCAACAACCTTGTATGACATTCATTGAAAAATAGAAAAGGGGCAGCTCTGTAGTCACAGACTCTGTCACTTCAATCTTTGTATCCCTAATTTAAATCATTAATACAATACGCAGGGGTGGGTATATCCCTGAAAAGTCCTCGATCCCCTGTGTTGTAAAAGCGATCCCCCTAATTGAACTCCTCATATCAATATGAGGTTATGTCCCCAGTGTAAGTTTGTAAAACAAAAAAAGAAACAAGAGAAAAGTGAGAAAAAAATATGAACTGTTACAGTAAAATATCATATGATGTATTCATTATAGATGTGCTTGAGTCGATGCAACAAGTTTAGACTAAAAGGGTTCCGATGGTTAAGAAGTTAAGTCGAAAAAAAACTTGTTTTATGTAATAAAAAAAAAAGTTCCCCATAGTTAGAAATAAAGTAACTATTAGAGAGGAACAAGCTGTATAAAACATTGACTTCTTGAAGTTGATTCATATCCAAATTTGGACTAGATCGGTTCAATGGTTGAGAAATTACAGCCAAAAACGTTTTGGGATTGGTCTCCCCCTAGTGGCAGAAATGTAAAACGCACCTTCCCCAAAATCAATCCAGTTGTTTGAACTAAGGTCAATGGGGGTATAATATTTTAAAATCATCCATGAAACAGTTTTTGAGTAAGTGCCCGGGAAATAGTGATTGTTCTGTAAAAAATAAAATAAAGCTCGCCCCGTGAGTAAAATATGACCGTCTAGAATAAAGTATGATATTTACTGGTAAATCGACTGGTAAATGACCTGATTCATGTGAATCCAAGTTTGGACTGAATCGGACCAACTGTTGCACAATTATGGCACGAAAACTTGGAAATAAATTTCCCCCTAGTGTTGGAAATATATAATGGATATTTGCCTATATCAATCCAGTTCTTCCTCTAAGGTCTGTGTGGTCATAAAATGTGAAAATGGTCCATTAAATATTTTGTAACGGCGGCAGCAACGATGAATCCATGCTATCTCCGACTTTTCTGGGATATTATAAGTGCTTACACACACAGTGAGAGACGGCATACTTTTCCGATACAGAGAGAGAGAGAGAGAGAGAGAGAGAGAGAGAGAGATGCTGGTGCACTGCTTCCCAATGCACCAGCATGTGGGTGTAGGATCGGTCTCCCTTGATTGAGGCTGCGTTCCAGACCATCATGCTATTGAGTGACGAGTGCGTCATGCTCGTCGTCCTCCCCTGCTGCTCAGCGCGATCAGTGGCTCTGTGTTCCGCAATCCCCTGGATAACTGTACCGCCCTCAGAGGATCTGTTATCTGAGTATCGCTGGAATTGAATGGCTGCCTGGAGCGAAAGAAAGCGGGGAGAGGAAGTGCTGCTTCTCCTACATTGAACCGACGCTCTGCATCAACCGAACTGCCAGGGGGTGAGTGGCGTGTCCCGGTTGCGTGAGGCGCAACGCCGGGGTCGTCTGAGGTCCTACCGGAGGATTTACCTCAGAGAGGGGAGGGAGAAAGGGGAGGGGGGTAAGGGCAGAGGATCTGGATATGGTTGAGTTTAAGTTTGGGACAAGCTTTATATTGAGGGGAAAGCTGACACAGTCCTAAACTTTATTCACTTCCGTCTGAAGAGTGCCTTTTCGTAAATGATTATTGAGTATTTAATAAAATCCCATAATAAGATCCTGCGTTCATCTCTAATATGTGGGTATGTCGTTTAGTTTTTTTCTTAAAATTTTTTTGGCAGGGCAGCTCATGAGAGTGCCGGCTGTAAAGAACTGTGCGTTGTTGCCCCCCCCCCTGCTCCGCACTGGTTCCGTCTGGCTCGCCCTCAGCGGCTGCGTGTCCTGGGATGACCTGTTGATGTCTGTAGCATGAAGAATGGCAGGGGGAGCGATTTTCCCCATCACTAGAATATTCAAATAAGCAACATTTGGGCTTGACAACCGGCTTCGCAGCACAGCTACCTCTTCCGCACCGGCAGTAAGTGTTGTTTGTTGCTGAGTATGGCGGAATTGCTTGACATTGTGCGGCTGGGCAGAGAGTGAGCGTGTGGTGGATGTTGCGCCGGGTCGAGCCCAAAATATTTTAGTAACGTTAGCTTAGCCGTTAGCCACCTCCGTGGGCCTGCTGCGGATGGGAGAGGGCATCAGACATTTCAGCAAAGTCTGCCACAGGAGAAAGCTCGCCAGAGTTGGACTTTTCGTCTGCAGAAGATGGTTCATGTTAGGACACTTTAGACGCTATTTGGCGGCGCGTTCACAGCAGCACACCGACACAGCGTCGCCCTCACGCGGGTATCATCGGGGCTCGCTGCCATCCCCTCCTGTCGCCTCACGCTTCCGATGCCAGGAGAGTCAGTGGGACATTTCCATCGGTGTGTAAAGCAGGTCTTTATCTCCTCCCCGTAATCAGGCATCAATTCTTGTTGGAAAAACTTCTAAACACAGACAGAGTAGGGAGACATTCAGGATGGCAGAGCTGCATAGAAGCTTTCCAGACATGATTATTGATATTCATGATTTCATTGTTATTCAAGAATAGTCACCAATCGGGCATGTTTATTTACTGTTTCCTGTACTGTATACTTGTTGGCATGATAGGAACACCAAATCCATGCCAGGCATGGACAAAAAGGAAGCAGGAAATATTATGGAGTGAATGCCACTCAGACCCCATGCAGAATAAATGAGATAAAACTGTAAAGTAGAAAACATAGTTTGATGACTATGTTGACCCAACATAACATAATCCCTGAATGAAGGTAATCTTTCTTAAGGCTTGTTTTAAACTGGTCTGAATATTGTGACTGTGTTTGACCTACTTTCCTCCCCAGGCTGGTGCAATTCCAGCCACAGGGTGAGTTCAGGTGAATTTCATCCGTTCACATTGCTCAACTCCATATGTTTAATGGAGTAAGGACCTAAGACGTCCCCTCACTCATCTCTGCAGGCCTCACCGCCCCTCCTTGGTGCATATAGGCACACACAGCCACATTCTCTTTCTCTCTCTCTCTTCCAGGACAAAGTGTTCAAACACACCCTGCTCTCAGCCCCGTTTGTGTGTGTCTTTATGTGCATGCATGTGTGCTTATTGCGGCTTGCCAAACTGTAAACAACCAGTATTGTCTAATGTCTGTGTGTGAGTCAGTGTACCTATTGTGGGTTTGTTTGAGTTTGTGTGTGCGCATCTGTGTTTTAGTATGAGGGAGAGGGAGCTTGAGTGAAGCAGAGACAAAGAGAGCATTTCTCTTTACCCTGGAGCTTGGCTACGTCCCAAATGAAGGGCTTTGGATATGATGGGGCGGCTCACTCCAGCCCTCATCAGTCAGTCACAGCAAACTTGGTTGTATGTCTCTCACAGGGCTAACATTAACCGGTTTCTTATCCCAGAAAATAGAGACTGTCCTCGATGGCTTATTTGTTGTGTGTGTTTAAGCAGAATACTATTAGGTTACAACTTATAACAGTAACGCATCTGTGTGAAAAGAAGCTGGGGTGAACAATCTGAGGTCTTGAAAAATCTCGAAGGTGTGATTAAAAAGCGAACTGTAGAATTTGTGGTATTAAATGCCTTTTTTAACTTCCGTTTTCAAACTTCATATAAACTCTATAACCGTTGTGTTGTCTGAAGGGCCAAAAATGTCCTGCCATTATGTTTAGCAGCAGAAAATAACCCCTCATTGTTCTTTGTTTATCTTGACATTTGATAACTTATCTACAGTGACCCAAATGTTTGAAAAGTGAGCAATGCCCTTGCTTATATTTCTAAGTAAACTGATGTCAGCCAAGGCACAAAGATGATCTAATGGTCATTTTGACTAATAAATCTTCTACACACTAGAAGCAAAATCCAGAAGCACAGACACACATGCTGCAAAATTGAGATTATATGAGCATTAAACACAAATACAAATACTGTATGGTCAGGATTGATTCATATGTAGTTTAATTTGCAGTTTAAATTGTTTTCCAGACTCTAGGAAATATATCAGTACATTGCCAAGCAGGCTAAAGATGCAGCAACTTTGTGTAGATTATTTTACTTTCTTAGACTATCCAAGTCTATCTCAGTAAAAATGATTGTTTATTCTTGTGCAACACCTTCAGAAGTAATGAAAATGCACCTCTACTTTGTAAAAGGAAATGATAATGAGAGATTTGTTGTATTAAAAAAGAGCAATCCTTAAATCTGTATATTTACCAAAGGCTGTGATGAATGAAGGGCTGCTCCTTTGTACAAACTAGATTTGATGTTTCAACTGAAATTTAATTCACGGTAATGTAGGGGTAATGCAGACTATTTTGACCAATAGGAAGAGCTGTTGACTTGCACAGTATTTAACTAGAAGATCAACACGCCTTGAACATTCCACCAGAAGGATGTTGCATACAAGTCGATGACTCTGCTGACTTGAGATAACGGCTTCACGTGACTCTTTCTTGGGTGATACATTGTAAATAATGCTAGTGCCATGGCAGATGAGGTGTTTGTGCCAAATAATAACTATCTTAATACTGTATTTTAATGGTGAAAATAGAGAAAGTCATAGGCTCAAAAAGAAAAGATTGCAATTTAGATGGTAAAAAGTGATTGTGATTAAACAGATTGTCATATTTGCGTTTTTTTGGGTTGTTTTTGCCATTTTGCCCACCTGCAGACCAGGCTGTGCCTGCACTTTTAAAACATCTATTTTGTGAATATATATGAAAACGCATATCTCTGATATTCAAACCAGACCACTTCAAGCCACACTTGAAATTAACCTGCTTTATGGTCAATGAAGAAAGCCACATGGGCTGATTTCTTAATCTGTTTTCCTGGTAGTCGTTATTTTATTACGGTTGTCGGTACAGAGGGCAAATACTCCTCATGAAATCCATGCACAGATAAGGAAAGTCATCACCCATGCTTTTGTGTACAGTAGGGTAATACACCAATTAGCCATTACATTACAAGCGCGGACAGATTGAGTGAATTATATTGATACAAGGGCACTTGTCAGTGGGTGGGATATGTAGGGCAGAAAATTAACGTTTTATCCATAATGTGTTGAAAGCAGGAAATGGGCAAACATAAAAGCATTTGAGCAAGTTTTGCAAGTACCACATTTTGATGGCTTGATAATTGGTCAGCATCACCAAACCTACAGGTCTTAATGGCTGTACCCGGTGTGCAGTGGTCAGTAGTTACCAAGAGGTCTAAAGAAGGACAACTGGTGAAGTGGCGACAGACTCATGGGCGCCTTAGGCCCATTGATGCACCTTGGGGAGTGAAGGCTAGCCTGTGTTTAAGTTATTGTAGTACAAATTACATAAAAAGTTACACTCCTTCTGATAGAAATTTGTCAGAACACACTGCACTGCTGAATCCCTGTCCACTGCCAAAAATCACTGGATCACGAAGCAATTGGGCATCAGAACTGGACCAAAAAGCAACAGAAGATGGGGGCTCAGTCCGATGAATCACATGTTCTTTACATCACGTGGATTGCGAGATGTGTTGCTTGTCTGAGTAAGAGCTGACATGAGTATGGACTAAGGGAAGAAGGCGAGCTTGGGGAGGCAGTCTCATTCTTTGGACAATGTTCTGCCAGGAATTCTTGGGTCCTGCCATTCAGGTGGATGTTACTTTGACATGTGCCACCTATGTCAATATTGCTGCAGACAGAGTAAACCCTTTCATGGAAACGGTATTCGATGACATTGGCCTCTTCCTGCAGGATAATCTGCCTGGAAACACCCTGGAATGGTTTGAGGAACAAAAGTAGTTCAAGGTGTTGACTTAGATTTCAGATTCCCCAGATCTAACCGTAACCCTAGAATCCATGCAGGCTCAACCTCACAACATATAGGACCCTAAGGTTCTGCTGCTGCCCCCAACACACCTTCAAGTGTCATGGGGAGTCAATCCCTAGATGAGTTAGAGCATTTCGGCACCAGAAGGGTTTTACAAAACATCAGGCAGGTGGTTATAATGTTGTGGCTAATTGCTGCATATGCAACTTGTAAAAATGAAAACCACTTGCTTGGTATAACAGTTGCAATGTTCACAATGTCACTTGATACAAAGCTTTATTAGGGAATGAAGCAATAACCTGGCCTGCACACAGTGCTCATATCCACCCCAGAGGAGACTTGGGTTCTTTTTACTATTTGCAGGAATACTATAGGAAACTTCCAGAGGCTGTGGGGCATGTGGGTTTGCCTTTGACTGTTTGAGGAGGTGAATGTAAACATTCTACGTGGTGTTTGTTTAGACCACACATGCTTTTACTCAGTGCCCAGTTATCTGAGGACAGATGAATTTTATCGTTCAGAGGGGAAAGAAAATAAAAAGGGCTTTCACTGGGGCTGCAGGGCTGAAGTTACATATAGGATTAATGCAGGTTAGAACCCTTTAACAAATCTTTGTTCAAAAATGGTCAACATGTTGGGAGCCTCCCCGAAACCTCCACAGTGGCCCACTGTTCACGTGTATTAGTTAGTGCGATGTAATACTTACTCAGGATTACTTTCCTCTGCTGTAGATGGTCGAGTAGATCTAGATGTTCATTAGATTTAATATATGTTTGGTATTACATCGTCTCAGTGAAAGAGAGTCAGAGATTTTATTTGTCCAGTTATGCAATTGTTTTATAAATCCTCACCTGCTTGGTTTCAGGTCTGTCCTCCTTTACAAAAGCCTTGCCAGCTGATAACCCTCCTCACCCCCCAGAAGTGGCACAGGATAGAATGGTTATTTTCGATTGATGTGAATGGGTTTTCCCAAGTTAGCCTACCTTGGAAATTGGATAAAGCCGTGTAAGCCAAGACAGGGTCAAGACAGGGTCAAGACTTATGGTCATATGGTCACTTTAAGAACCAATCCAAAGTAATTACATGTTAGTAAAAGGTGTCTGGAGATGGGCTTTTTATTTATAAGATGGAGATTTGACTGCAAACGTCACATGAAGGTTTTATATGGTTGCTCAGTTAAATTATACATTATATTATTAACTATATATGATAATTATACATCCAGTATAAAACCAAAACGACATTCAATCCCAAGCTGGGGAGCAATGCGTGCAACATTATATCTTCTCATCAAAGGTGTAGATGGCAATACCCTGATCCCTCCAAGTAAAGTTCAATAAATACTTACAAAAGCATAACGCACGTTTTTTTTAACTTGGTGTCATTCCTGTCTCCCCTTTTCTATCAAGAATCTTTGGTGGTGTGCGTAGGCGCACCATGGCCCAGACCCTCCAGATGGCGATCCCAAACTTTGGCAACAACGTTCTAGAGTGTCTAAATGAGCAGCGGCTGCAGGGCCTTTTCTGTGACGTCTCCGTGGTGGTGAAGGGCCATTCATTCAAGGTACTGATGAGACTGCAAGGGCTTGTGTTTTCAGAATGTATTTGATTGAAAGTCAAGTATAAATGTAGAGAAGTTATGTCTTGACTGTAAATTTCCCCCCTGTTGGATTAATAAAGGTATAGCTCATCTTATCTTGAACCATTAGTCAGGTGGCTCTGTCTCAATACAGCTTCCTGTTGGATTCAATGTTAATGTACTTCAAAAAGAAAGCAGGAGGAAAAACTTGGAGGAGTTATTGAGGGATCTGTTGTTGATACTTTTTGTTTATGTCTTTATTAAGACCTGAAATGATGATACACTTTGTCACACAGTCTCCATGATTTCATCCCAGCATATCAGGATATTTTTAGTCTTCCCCTCGAGCTGCAGGCAGATTTTCTTAACCTTCTCTAACTGCAAGTTCTAAGATTCCAAAACTTCAATTATCTAATTTGAATATACAGTATTTGCATCTCCTGGAGTTTTGAAGTAAAACTTTCAGTTGAGGAACATTAGGAAAATTTTCCAAATCATTATTGTAAAATCTAAAAAAAATCTGAATCTAATTTACATTGAAAAGAAGTTTAAATATACACAAATAGATAAATTATTTGTGTTATAGGTTAACATTGAAAACTAGTTTAAATATACATAAATACATAAATTATTTGCGGCATAGAATCTCATTACTTACAAAATTCAATTCACCAGTAGCTGACAGCCGGTGTGTGTTTATTGTTTAATATCCTAGTTGTCTTTTTCTGGCTAATTTTATCCCATTTTTAAACTGTTTTATTTTGTGATCGGTCTTAATGTTCAGTTAGGGCACTGGGCATTGTGAATGATATCAGCATTAAAGAAATCTGTATATTAGTTTATAAGATTCTTTAATGATACGGTCAGGAAACTCTGCATAGGAATCATTCACCATAACTTTCTTCTTAAAAGTGCTTTGGTTTGATATGAGCAACAATCTCATATTTAATAGTCAGAATACAGATATCAATGTTATAAAGGGATCCTAACATATGTGATTTATATCTTAGGCCCATCGAGCGGTGCTGGCTGCGAGCAGTTCTTATTTCCGGGACCTTTTCAGCAGCAATGGTGGAGGTGGTAGCAGCAGTGAGACGAGCCCAACTGTGGTGGAGCTCCCATCAGCTGTGCAACCCCAGAGCTTCCAGCAAATACTGGCTTTTTGCTACACAGGCCGTCTCAGCATGACGGTGGGAGACCAGTTCCTCCTCATGTACACTGCCGGCTTCCTGCAGATCCAACAGATCATGGAAAAAGGCACGGAATTCTTCCTCAAGGTAAAGCCAGATCATTTCTTGTATAAATGATGATGTATTTTGGTGAAACTGGTAAAACGGTGCCAGCTTTGTAAAATAAACCATCTTTACAAATGCACCACAGTAACCCTTGAATGTCCCGTTCAGGTGTTTGGTTGAGCACATTTTGAGTCACCCAGTACCAGCATGTTTATGCTAAAGAGAAAAGGCCCAAGGGTGGAGCCAAGAGGGACACCACTGGTCAAAGGGGCCACCCGAGAGGAGGCATTAACAAAGGCTGTTGAGAATGTCCTGTTTGATAAATAGGATTAAACTAGCATATTAAAGCATGTGGGGACTTAAGCAGAATCTAGTAACTTCATACAACCAAAGAAAGTCTATTAAGGCTCATACAGTTTTCTAAAAACATGTATGTACCAAAAGGGCAAACTAATTTGATTGAAATGAATTACTTTCCCTGAAAAACTAAATTCTATAATTCAACCATTATAAAAGTCTGATTATTTTTTTTTTTACTTTTTAAAAACATTCTTGAACAAATTATTTGTTATTTAATCATAAATTTAGAAATGCCACAAGGAAATAAAATATGCAAAGTTTCTTTTCTTAGCAAGTACATTAAAGGGTTACAGTTTACTGTTCTGCCAAACCGACGTCTTTCATGTCACGTCTTTGCGTTTTACAGGCTAGTTTTGACATGAGATATTATATTTTCATCTCAAGATGGTCTTTAGTTCGACCTAATGACCCGAAACACCCAAACATGTTAGATTCACTCTGGGCAGAGCAGGCCTGACCAATAAGGCCCATTGCAACCCTTGGTTTGAGTAAGAGACGTAGGAAAAAAGTGATTGAAGAAAAGGCTAGACATTTTCATGAAACTCATTAACAAGAAAATTGTGAAACGTGGGCAGTCCAACGGCGTTACAAAATTACCGGGTTTTACTGAATAGGAATACAAAAATGGAGCTTATCTGTTAATATCCTTTAGCTCTGCCAGACAGACATTGACTGAAGCTGCGATCACAAGCACAGACATATTAATAGCTGGTGGCAAACAAACATATCAGTGACTTCAGTGGATCATGTCATATTTCTACAAAAAAATTCTAATTAAGAATGGACATTCTTACACAGTACTTTTCCGCAGAGAGGGATCAAAACTAAGATATGTTGCTCCTCAAAATTAATGTAAGTCAGAGGCATAATTGTGGGGGCTAGTGGCCTCTGTCCTACTTCCAACGTCTTCTTTGGCCCACGTCTTCTTAACCAGCTCTCATTTTGACACGGATACAATTTTTTATTGCTGCATCCTGTACAGTTGGGATGTCGGCACATTGGAAAAAATTATAAGGACAGACATTAACGGCTTGGTAAGTGCCATTTTAAATTAAGTGCCTTTACCAGAAAAACAACTCTACATGGGCAGCATATCTACACTGAGGACATTTAAGGTCTCCTTCTTCATGGAACTAAAATTGTTGCATGACAATTCATTTAGATAAGCAAAAGTTACACTCAATTAATCGATTTGGTATGAATAATTGTACTAAATTGGTTGATTGGTTGTGGAGATCAAATGGAATAATGTCGGAGTTCATCATTGGGTTCATACTGACACAAAGTTGCTGTGCACATTTCTAGGTCTCCTCCCCGAGCTGTGACTCCCAGGGCCTCCATGCAGAGGAGGCCCCGTCTTCTGAGCCCCAGAGTCCTGCAACACAGACCAGTAACGGTGCAGCCCGGCCGACCTCCTGTCTGACGCCGCTCTCTCTCATATCACGAGTGAAGACGGAGCAACCAGCTAGTCAGCATGAAGCCGCCACACCATACTCGGTGGTCTGCACTCCTGTAGCCAAGCGGCTTTGGGAGGGTGGCAGCAGCCGGGATGGAGTATGCTCAGGGGGGGGAGGTGGAGCCAGAAAGGCTGCCCGTTATTCACAGGAGATGGTGAGGGGAAGCGCAATTCAGAGCCAAGGAGCCCTCGGACTGGCCATAGGTATGGGCGTCACCGCGACCACCCTGGCAGGCATGGTTTCTAGTGGCGGGCTGAATGGCAGTGGCGGTATGAACGGGAGCTTTGCAGCAGGTTTCGGCATGTCAGAAGGTGCCAGCCCAGGCACCCTTAGTAACTACGCCAGTGACTCACCCATCAGCTACCACGATGATGAAGAAGAGGAAGAGGGCACAGATGAAAGTGCTGAAGAGCAATATAGGCAAATCTGCAACATGTACACCATGTACAGCATGCTCAACATGGGCGCAGCAGGTAATTGACGTGACACGCAGGATTACACGTAAATGCTGGAGAACGAGCGTTACTTTTTGCCTTCTCTGCTAAATTTTCCTATCTTATTTAAGTCTAATATGATGTAGCGGTGGGCATTTTGATTGATTTAGAAGAAATTCACGATCCTCTTTTGAGGCAATATTTAATGTCCTCTTACTTAATTTCCAAAATCTCATATGTCGTCTGTGATTAGCATATCCATGCTAACCCTAACATGCCTAGAGAGAGATGGCTATGCTGTTTAGAAAAATGGCTCCACATGGTTGTTCCTTTGTCTCCTGCACTGAAACAGAGCATGAGACCTTTAAAGAATGCTTTCTTTTAATAGTCGGTTAATATGATGTATTTCTGATTTTAATAATAATAATAATAATAATAATAATACATTTAATTTATATTGCACTTTACATTTGGATCAAATCTCAAAGTGCTAAATCAGCACTATACATGCATGCATCATTTTACCCAATGTCCTCTATGTTACAGTTATGTTGTTTTATTCTAATCTTGCTGTATCGTTTCTACAGCAGCTGGTGAGCGCGTCGAGGCGTTACCAGACCACACGGAGACGCGGGGTCGGATGCGAGGCAGAGACCTAACATGTCTCCCCGCGGAACTTATTGCTCAGATAGGCAACCGCTGTCATCCCAAACTCTACGAAGAAGGAGACCCGGCTGAGAAAATAGAGTTAGTTTCAGGTATGAGCTAGAAAGACTCCTAGAGGAGCCGGCAAGGACGTGCTTTCAAGTGTTTACCTAACACCTAAACATTTAGAAGACGAATGTATTATAAAATAACATGGCAGCAAAAAATGAATATCGGCTGATTCAATGAAATGCAGTGTCTGTGCACATTTATAAGAAGCTGTCCTTAAATGACTGCTTGGCATTTATATACAGATAACATGGCACTCACTTTACTCAGCGTGTTTATGTCAAAGATCTCCTGTGACAATGTCTGTTTCAACCTTTCAATACAGTGGGTGAATGTGACTGAGGGAGAGACAGAGAGAGAGAGAGAGAGAGAGAGAATCAGGGCAACATGAATAAAGAAACAAAAAAAGGGGGTAGGAGGGTAATGTAACCTGCAAAGCAAGTATTGTAAAGGAGTTCCATATAACAATGAGAGAAAATGCAAGAAATATATTGCGCATCATGGTTGCATTTTATGGAGGAAAATTTGACCAACCGGACATAAAAAAAAATAAAAGAAAGCAAAACCAAATCTCCAAACTATAGTTAGTAACAGAAACCGAGGCTCCGCTCAGCCTGCTTCCAGCTGCCGTGCTAGACGTCATTCAGAGTTGTCACTCGGTAAATATTCCATCCCAGTAAATTCAGTTAGAGCTTGAACAGGTCAGACACTTCATGAAGTGGATGCTGCATGGCTCCTGGATATGACGAGGCTCGGTGCATAATTTGTTTTCATGTTATTCTTTACAGGTACGTCTGTGTATATATCGCGAGCCCAGCTTATGAACTGTCACGTGAGCGCCGGGACCAGACACAAGGTGCTGCTGAGGAGGCTGCTGGCTGCCTTCTTTGACAGGTTTGTTCCGTCTGAATCTATTTCTGCAAGTCTTTCATGTAAAGATAGAAAAGGTTCCATTTAAATGTAGAAATTAACTTATTTTTGTCTGCTGGCATTCTAACAGCTATTTTAGTTTTTCTCTCATCCAACTCTTTCTTGTTGTGATTTGTCAGGAACACTTTGGCCAACAGCTGTGGAACTGGCATCCGTTCATCCACCAATGACCCGAGCCGCAAACCCCTCGACAACAGAGTTCTGCATGCGGTCAAATGTGAGTGGAAATGTTCCTCTGCGTGTGTTTGTTTCATGCCCCAGACAATATACACTGATCAGCCACCAAATGAATACCGGTAACTGGAAAGAATTTGGATGCACTCTTCTTGCAAGACTTCTGTATTGCAGCCACTTTGGAGGGTTTGTAAGCAATGATTGCTCTTTTCACGTAATTTCTCATGCTGTAGGATCTTATGGAGTTTCAGGTCTGGGCTTTGAATTTGGCCACTCAAAAACCCATATTCACTGTTCAGCCGCAATATTAAACCCAGCTAATGGTTAAATTGTTGTGGCTGACTGGTGAACATATGGATGGTTTCTATTGAACTGTGACAAAGACTCATGCAGACAATAAACATCACAGCAGGTAAAATACAAACTGGCCGGCCACCAAATTAAAACCTGTAACTGGTAGTAAATGAGGTTCAGGTCTGGACTTTGAATCGGCCACTCAAAAATCTTTTGCTTTTCAAAAAAAAAATCTTTTCAGGTTATTCGGCGATGCACTTACTGTTTTGGCTTGGAATCCATGACTTGTTGTATAAATGGTTTGCGCTTGAGGCATCAGAATTCAAGTTTCCCTCGGTCACTACAAGTCATCCTGTCGCTTTTGGCAGCAATAGATCCGCACAAAATGAGTCTTGTCATCTCAATGATTGAAGATAAATGTTATGGAACCCCGGCCTTTTAAATAATTCATGGTTTGACTCATCAGTCCATGGAATAATCTGCCTAGAGCTCAGAGGGCCATCAAGGCGTGTTGTGGCAAAAGTCTGACGAGACTGAATGTTCCTGAAGGTCAGCAGCGGCTCTAACCTCGCCACTCTCCCAGGATGCCTTTTTTTCCCCACCGTCTTTCGATCAGTGCGGCTATGAAGTATTACCTAAATCGAGGTGAGAGAAATCTGCAGTTTCCTGTATCTGACTTTGGATCTGTGGAGTCCCAGAGCCTTAGAAATAACCCTGGAACCCGTATCAGTGATGTGTGTCAACTGCCTCATACTCATCTCTTGTGGAATATCTTGATTTTGGCAGTCTTCCACTTCATGCTCTGAAATAGTCTTAAAGTGATGATATCATTGAACAGGGCTGGTAGTTATTTTGGGTCTGGGTGCGTCTAGTCCAGAGGCAGGCCTTTTGTTAATCCTAGATTTTGTGTCTAAGGGGGAAAATACTTTTTGTTTTAGAAACACACACAAGAAGACAAAAACCAGGAGGGGGATCCAAGATTTTTTTGACATATTTAACAATCTACTTTTGGACCAAAGTGCGAAAGGGAAATTATTCGTGACCCTCTTCACCCTCGTGATCAGCATTAAGTAATCCCTTCAGTTATCCACAACAAACACTATGAAAGCCAATGAAGTTTGAGTTTGTTTTCTAAAGATAAGCATCATCTCCGAGGTGGGTAAGGCAGCGGACTCCAAAGTTGAAGGAAAGTGTCTTCTTAACTCCTCTTGCAAAATCAATTGAAAAATGTATCTAGAATTGTTTTTCCTTTAAAGTCATTCAGATGTTTCAGGGATTCCTGTGAGTGGTAAAATCTTTGGCCTTAATCCCAAATGACAGCTGCAGTACTGCAAGTGTTGTTGTAGCAGCTGTTGGCATCAAAAATGAAGGCAGATAGTCTGTGACGGGTGCAACTAATTATTAGCTGTCTCAACATAGCAACGTTAGACAAATGCAGCAAAGCACCGTGCAAACTATATGTAAAGTGATTATTATTAAACACAAATAACATGTTGCCTATTAGCACATTCATAAACACAATACAGAAAATAGGCACTTTGCATTTCAGATATTGCCTTAAAATATCACATAACTAACTCCTCTTATCAAAACCACATGAAAGTCTTACAGAATGCTTTGTAATATAATACTTTTGATGTAAAATAACTTGTCCTGCTGGCCAAGGGTGCAAAATAGTGATGTCCTCTTGCTTAATTGGTGGTAGCGAGGGTTGCGTTGCGTTCCAAGAGACAGTGAGCATGTGTATGCACAATACATGTTCCCGGGCGAAGAAGGCTGTGCCCCGGAATCAGCATGAAACATAGCAAACGGTTATTTACAGTTGTAGTCTGAGGAGGAAGAGCTTTGGTAATTCCGATTGCTCACAGTTTTACTAAAAGGGTTACCTCGTGACAGAATCCCAGTGGAATACGGAGCATTAGATAAAGTACGGAAATAAGCGGGAGAGCTCACCTCTGCCAAGGAAGCAAAAGTTTCAAGGATCCACACTACCACGTCAGAACCTAATCATCTGTTCATCGGTCCAAGTGCGACCTCTGAACAACACTTTATTGAAATTAACTAACAATTTAACTGATATAATTAGATATTCTGCCAACAAACAGAGGTCAAACATAACCACCTTGGCTTTCTTTGTTATTTACAGCATAACATGTAATCTTCTTGATTCTCTGTGCTCAGATTATTGCCAGAACTTTGCCACCAGCTTCAAAGAGAGCGAGATGAACGCCATTGCGGCTGACATGTGCACCAACGCCCGACGTGTGGTCCGCAAGAGCTGGATCCCCAAGCTGAAGATGCTGATGGCGGAGAATGACGCCTACAACACTTTTCTTCCTGACGGTGTCAAAGTGGAGGATGACACCCTGGGGCCAGATCCAACCTTTGACCCTGCCTCTTTGGAGCCCAGCGGTGGTGCTGGCATGGAGTCGGGCGGCTCCTCAGGTGAATCGCTACCAGGACAGTTATTTTGAACCTTGTGTGAAGGGGAAAAGGTTGATGACACTCACATACCAGTATTTGTCAGTTCTGCTTGCCTCTTCACTCCCTGGCCCTTGCTGATTTCTCACGTGACTGTCTATACTACACTGTTTGGGCCAACAGTTGCTGTTTCCCTGATGCAACTAGGACATGAAAACCTAAATGTTTGCTTCATGACTGTACAGTGGAGTTAACCGTTGAAAGGGAGAGAGTAAGAGGATGTTAACTTTTCTCCTGACTGTCCTCTGCCTCCCCTTGTCTTTGCAAGGTGTGTAAGTGCATCCACTGTTGCATATTAAAGACATTCCCTGAAATGCATGTGGGGGGCTGCCAATGGAGCCTGAAGTGGAAGGGATGGCTGGATGGAAGGGCTAGGACTAGGACAAGAGGTGGCGAGTATATTGAATGTAAATGTCAGTGGCTTTTATCTTTGTGCAAGTCTGACAAGTTGTATTCCAACCTCCGAGAAGGAACTAAATTTAGAATGACTACAGTGATAAAATAAGTTAATACTACCTGTTCTTCCCCGCCTTGCACCTTCCACTCATCAACCCTGCAACTATTCTTCAACCCGCATCACCTCTCTTGAGATTGGAGAATCTCAGTGTTTCACTGTGCAGTGTCTTACAGACGTTGAACTCATCTTTCCGACTCTTAGCATGTTAATGTCCATTAAAATGATCCAGAGAGAAGGGGAAAGCTTTCTACCGAGAAGATTGTTATGAGCGTTCAAATGCGATCAAACATGGTCGTATTTTTAGAGAATAAACTATATTAAGTCTATACATGCCCACGCTTAGATGGGTGTTAGCAGAGAATCTCTTGTCTTCATGTTTTGTCAAAAGAGGTCTTGTCAAATAAGGAAAAGTGCTATTTTTGCAGAAAACAGAGTATAATAAAGCAGTTTTATCATTGGACCCATTTATTTTTATCTTTGTTGACAGTGCATAGTGATGGAATGAGCAGTTGAACTGCTAAATTTGAAGCATTTCATCTTCTGTTCACAAGCTTATGAGGAATAATAAGACTGATTTAGCTGGCTTGACTGTTGTCCACGATAACCATTTTCCTGTTAGGTCGTTAACCTGCAACGTCTGCCTCCTGCGATAAAGTATCGGCCCACAGTTATGATTACTCGTACAAATATAATCGTTACATTCATCCAACAACTAAGCTAATTGTTACGTAATTTTGAAATTATTAAAAAGAAAAAAAAACTGCTGACATTGTGGAAGTTATCATGGAATATTGGAATGTGCCTTTTTAATTGAAATCATTAAGCAGAATCCTTCAGATTACAGTGATTTCACGAGGAAGCAATATTGCTCGATGCAAATAAATTTTATGGTACTGTCCATTATTTTGAAATGGAAAGAACAAGAAGGTCCGCATTATGTGGTTGCGTCTTGTTATGTTGCCTATTTATTTATCTGATGTGCCACCTTTTTTGATTTTGCACCTTCTATGCGAGGTAGAGTGGAGGTTTCTGCACCTTAATGAAGAGAACCACGGGTTCATGCACCTTTTTGACAAGTCTTGGGTAGTTATTGGACCCCTTTAGGTGGAATTTTTTTCAGTTTTTCTGCCCATTTCCTCCTGTTTCTTGCTTAGAAGTAGCAAAAGTCCGACTTAAAATAATCAGGACTTACACTGAGTTAAATGCCAAGTGTTCTTCCTTTCTGTTGCTGGATGCATGATGAAAGTTTTTTATGTGAAAGTATCTGTCTGCTTTTTGAATGCACGTCGACCTGTAGATGATTGGCCAGTATTTGGGATTCATTATTCCTTTGCAGGTGGTCTGTGTGTAACTTAGGAACGTGTTTTTAACCTGAAATGGTCTCACAGACTACTGATAACTCTCTCCTTCTGTAAGGCTTTTCTGGAAAGGTTCTATGTTTTTCTGACAACGGGTACGCCATAAGATATGGGAAAGAGTCAATACTTCTTAATCAAAGCAGTGGAGGCAATCGTATGACGAGAGTTTAATCTCAATGAGGATTTGACCAGGTCAAATAAAGGATATATAAGGATAGTGGCATGAGCTCTATAAGACATAGCTCTATTTTCTGTATTGATTCAAGTGATATGGATGAGTAAACTCTAATGATCTGTGGACAGAAGCTGGAGCTTGTAAGTATTCCGTTAAGGGCAAGACAACAAAACCTCACTTAGCCTAGCGTTTCACTGTAGATGCCACATGACCACCCTCCCCCACGACTTACCTCTCCAGTATCTCTGATGCTGTGCTTCCTGTCCTTAATGCAGCTGGTGTCATGTTTCATCGCCACATGTTTATTTGTGTGTTTCGGTAACCGGACAAGCCGTTGATTTTGGTAATTAAATCGGAATATGTGTGTTTAATTTGATCAGAGACTTTAAACTGTTCCCGGTTTTAACAACCTTTTGTTTAACATTACGCATACTTAAATAAACGTCTGCCGGGTCTTTTAAGGTTACCATAATCCTTCAAATAGATCATAACCCTGACGTAAAGATTTGTCATCTCAGATTTGAAGTGTATCAGAGTTGAGAATGTCCAACTAAATGCGCCATAATACCAGCTTCCTGGCTAAACATTTTGTGTACAAAGTTAAAGGACCAAGAGAAATGCTCTCAAGTCTAATCACTAGGACCTGATGCAATGTAGAGAGCTTTTGGTATATTTAATCCATCAGTGGAATTGAATTCTATGAAAATGTTGCTTTTTAATGTCCCTTTTAGCACAATGTCTGCTAAATCTGTCCCTTTTCCTGCATAAAGAAATGAAACGGGGATTACCATGGGCAAATTACTTTTCATGTCTGAATTTTGTCTTAGCAATTTGAGAGATTAATATTCAATGACAGTCTTAGAAATACTGTGAGTGTGTCATTGGACTCAAGAAGTGAAAGCAAAAGTCTGGTTTACTAACTAGTGCTGAAATATCACAGGTGAATCTGCATTGGTTCTAATGAGGCCATATTGGTTTCCTTCAACAACACAGACGTCAGCCCGCATCCAGAAATACCACCTACTCTGAATATCTTGCTGTTGCCCCTCAATGTGTTGAAATCAGTTGAACAAGAGACGTTGAGGTAAACGTGGTTGCAGTTTGCGTCAGGGCAAACTCTAGTATAACACCCCTCAAGTCCCTCACTCCCATCCTTGCACGGTGTCCTCTGTGCAATAGTTTGCTTTTTCATGCCTTTTTCAATGCATTCATAACAAATTGTAATAACTGTACCTTTAAACCCATGTGTTTACACTACAAGGAACACGTAAACCTACACACTTGAATAGATTAGGTGTGGCACGGCATGAGGAACTTTTTGTCACTAAACAGTACATATATAAATACGATGATACACATGTATAAATACTGTATATTATATATAGACGCGCACATAGAGCTCAGATTGTTTGTTGTGCACTCGCAGCATGAGGTATATATTTACCCCGAAACGGCGCTTCTTCACAAACTGTGCAGTAACTGGTCGGTCCATGTCTTTGCCCCTGCTGCGTGCCCTCTGTAACCCCGTAGCCTCGGCAGACATCCTGTACGGCTCATTCTTTTCTTTCTGTGTTTCAAGTGCCAATAACTTTGTGGAAGCCCTGTAACTGTGACCCAACATTATCAAAGGTAATTGCACATTAACGATTGTAAAATTAATGCAAATCATAGAAAAATGTCAAAATGGATTAAATAATGAATATCTGAATAATAAAAAATTTGTAACAACTTTTGTTCTTTTTCTCTTTTTTTTCTCTCTTGTTACATGCCTCAAATATTTAACCAAGATGTTGTGATGTCATGGTTTATGCTTAGCAGAGCATAAGATGCCATCGTATGATGGTCCATTCGGTCAGATATACATGTGGTTGCTAATGCCATGCCCCAACAAAAACACATCGATATCAAACCTCTTCTGCTAAAAGGACCAGCACTCGCAATGTTTGCTCTCAATGTGTGCCACTGACAACATCCATCGCCCAGAGTGTTTTCCAATATCCTCTTTCGGCTTGCTCCCTTTAGGGGTCACCACAGTGGATCATCTTTTTTCATCTTGCCCTGTCTTCTGCATCTTCCTTTGTCACACTAACCAACTGTGTGTCCTCTCTCAGCAGAATCAGAAATCGCCTCTTTGGTCTTTCCCTTTTTCTCCTGCCTGGCAGCTCCGCCTCAGCATCCTTGTACCAATAGATCCACTATCTCTCCTCTTCACGGGTCTCAATCTGGCCTTTCTTACTTTGTCTCCAAGAAATCTAACCTGGGCTTTCCCCCTGATGTGCTAGTTCTGATCCTGTCCATCCTTGTCACTCCCAAAGAAAATCTTAACATCTTCAACTCTGTCCACCTCCACCTATGTCTCCTGTCTTTTGGTCAGAGCCACCATCTCCAAGTCATACAGAAGGGCTCACCACCATCTTGTAAACTTTTCCTTTCACTCTTGCTGCTATTCTTCTGTCACAGATAACTCCTGAGACTCTTCTCGACCCACTCCACCCTGCCTGCCCTCACTTCTTCACCTCTTTTCGACAGTGGACCCCAAGTACTCAAACTCCTGCAGCTTCTTCGGCTTTACTCCTTGCATCCTCACCATTCTACCGGCCTCCCCTTCATTCACATACTTGTATTCTGTCTTGCTGCGACTGACCTTCATTCCTCCTCTCTTTAGCGCATACCTCCACCTCTCGAGGTTTTCTTCCACCTGCTCCCTGCTCTCACTGCAGATCATGATGTCCTCCGAACATTTTAGTCCTTGGAGACTCCTGTCTGACTTAATTTGTCAGCCTGTCCATCGCAATAGCAAACAAGAAGGGGCTCAGGTCTGATCCTTGATGCAGTCCCACCTTCACTTTAAACCCGTCTGACTCCTACTGCACACCTTACCGCCATCATGCTGCTCTCATACATCTCATGTACCACTCTAACATACTTCTCTGCCACTCCAGACTTCCGCATGCAATCCCACAATTCCTCCCGCGACACTCTGTCTTACGCTTTCTCTAAGTCCACAAAGACACAAGGTAACTCCTTCTGATCTTCTCTATACTTCTCCATCAGCACTCTCAAAGCAAACATCTAATCTGTAGGGCTATTTTTGGCATGCAAACATACCGCTGCTCACAAATTGTCATCACTTTTCTTAAACTAGCTACCACTATTTCCCAGCTCTTCATCGTGTGGTTCATCAGCTTTGTACCCCTGTAGTTGCTACAGCTCTGAACATCACCCTGGTTTCTCGAAAATACTTTTCCTCCATTACTCAGGCATCCTCTCATTCACCAAGATAGTGTTGAACAATCTAGTAAATACTCCACTCCCTTCTCTCCCAGAGCTCTCCATACCTCCATTGGTATGTCATCAGGACTGACCGCCTTTCCATTCTTCATCCTCTTCCAAAGTGCTCTCGCTTCAACATTACTGATTTCTAGGACTTCTTGATTTAAAGGTCTGGCACCTTTTCCCCTTCTCGCTGTAATTTTCTTCATTCATCAGTTCTCCAAAGTATTCTTTCCATCTTGCCCTAACGCTCTCCTCACTTGTACTCACATTCTGATCTCTATCCTTGATCACCCTAACCTGCTGCGAACATCCTTCCCATCTCGATCTCTCTGCCTCGCCAATCGGTACAAGTCCTTTTCTCCTTCCTTAGTGTCTAGCCTCTCATACAACTCATCATAGGCCTCTCCCTTTTAGCCTTTGCGACCTCATGCTTTGCCGTACGCCTTATCTCTTTGAACTCCTGCCCACTTTCTTCATCTCTCTCGCAATCCGGCTGCTTCTTTACTAACCTTTTCCTGCTTAAACTCTCTGAACCTCCTCATTCTACCCCCCTTATTTTCTTGCCTCTGCCCAGATGAGACACCAAGCACCTTCCTACCCATTTCCCTCATCACATGTGCTGTGGTTGCCCAGTCATCTGGCAGGTCTTCATCTACTGCCGAAAGCCTGGCTGGACCCCTCCCTGAAGTAACCACAGCAGCCTTCCTTCCTTTGATCTTCTGCTCTACCATTACTCTTTTCCTCTTCTGTACTGCGAGAGTTCTCCTACATACCACCGTTATATGCTGCCTGGCTAAGATCTCCCCTGTCTCCACCTTGCAGTCTCCAATCTCTTTCAGGTTGTGTCTTCTGTATAGGATGCAGACCACCTGTGTGCTCCTACCATCGCTCTTATGTCACCCTGTGCTCCACCCTCTTCTTGAAATACGAGTTCACCGCAGCCATTTCTATTCTTTCCGCAAAATCTAGCAACATTTATCCTTCCATGTTCCTTACTTGCCCATCAACTACTCATCTCCTCTTTTCCCTTCTCTAACATGACCGTTGAAGTCTCCTCCAACCACTACTCTCTCACCACTGGGGATACCCTCCATCATATCATCCAACTCACCCCCGAAATACTCTCTCTTCCAACTCAAACCATCTAGTGGGGCATAAGCACTAACAACGTCCATCATCACATCTTCAATACTCATCTATCTGCCTGACACTCTCTTCACCACAAGAACATTCTTCACATGCTCCTCCCTCAGAATCACCCCTACCCCATTTCTACTCCCATCAACTCCAGGATAGAACAGTTTGTACCCTCCTCCAATGCGTTTAGCCTTGCTGCCTTTCCACATGGTCTCCTGGACACAAAGTATATCTACTTTCCTTCTCTCCATAACATCAGCTAGATTTCAAACTTTTCCTAGCGTTGTGCTAACATTTAAAGTTTCTAGCCTCACCCCTACACTGCTGCCTTTCCTCATCTCGCTGTTTCCTGGCACGTCTTCCCCTTCTCCGTCTTTTTCTTCGACCAACAGTAGCATAGTGTCCGCTGGCATCCTGTTCGTTAAAGATGCCAGTGGCGCCATTATTACCCTGGGCCCCGACCTATCCAGTTTGAAAATCAATTTTGTGATCAGCATATTGGTCGGGCATAGGTTTTACGTTGGATGCCCTTCCTGACAGAACCCTCCCCGGTTTTACCGGGTTTGGGACTGCCACTAAAAGTACACTGACTTGTGACCCCTTAGTGGTTTGGTTGACCCCAAGCATTTAAACACCTGCACCTTTTTCACCTCTACTCCATGCATCCTCACCGTTGCACCTGCCTCCCTTTCATTCAAACACACATGTATTCTGTCTTGCTGCGACCGGCCTTCATTCCTCTTCTCTCTAGTGTATACCTCTACCTCTCCAAATTCTCATCCACCTGCTCCTTGCTCTCACTACGGATCAAAATGTCATCTGCAAACTGTCTGCCTGCAAAATGTCAGACTGTCCATCACCATAGCAAACAGGAAGGCTCTCAGAACCGATACTTGGTGCAGTCCCACCTCCACCTTGAACCCATCAGTCGCTCCTACGGCACACCTCACTGCTGTCATACCACTCTAACAAACTTCTCTGCCACTCCAGACTTCTGCATGCAATCCCACAATTCCTCCATCTGCACTCTGTTGCACGCTTTCTCTAAATCCACAATGACAAAATGCAACTCCTTCTGACCTTCTCTGTACTTCTTCATCAGTGCTCTCAAAGCAAACTTTACATCTGTAGTGCTCTTTCTTGGCATGAACCATACTGCTGCTCATAAAACTGATATCTGAGGATTGTTGTTTTATTTTTTTTACCAATGTAGACTATTTTTTTAAAGTCCCAAAAATCACCTGTAAGGTACCTGAGAAGTTTGTCATGTTTCAAAAAGGAAAGTTTGACTTCTGATGGCCTCATATGAGACGTTTGTTTTGTAGTTTTTTTAATTTGGAATAGTAACATTTGCAAAATTTCTCAAATGTGTTTGAGTAAAACTAATGTGTATAAAGTGACTGTATACTTTTTTTTTTAAACTATATTGACCAGTTTTTAGTCTTACCCCGGGAAACAAAATAATTTCACACGGATGGAAGGACATGCTGAGAGACATTATAGATAATATTATAGACATTATATATTATTACCTCCAAATCGAGATAACGTAATTTCCAATATAGGGCCATTTATATGTTCAAAGTGTGTTTACAGTGATCAGACTTACTGTATCTAAAGTTATTTCCCATCTCCACCAGGATTGATTATAAGATCTCTCTCCTCACTCACCAGTGCATCCATGGTAACGTACCCCCCTACCTAAAAGAACTACTCACCCCCCTGACCTCAACACGATCCCTCCGTTCTACCCACTCATACCGCCTCCTCCTTCCCCGTACTAAGCTCAGCACCATGGGTGATCGGGCCTTCTGTTCTGCTGCCCCTCGTCTGTGGAATGCCCTCCCTGACCATCTGAGGGCTCCACAGACGACTGACACATTTAAAAAAGGACTTAAAACTTTCCCTTTTTAGCAGAACCTATAACTTTAATTAACATTGCTGCTTTTTGGTCAGGTTTTTATATAGTTATTATTTTATTTTTTATTGATTATTTTATCTGCACTTACTTTGTAGCACTTTGAGAATTGATCCAAATGTAAAGTGCATTATAAATTAAATGTATTATTATTATTATTATTATCTAAGTTGCTGATGGGATCAGCTACTACCCCATAATTGAAAATGTTGATTTGATTATTTTATGTTAAAAGCATTATCTCTTGAAGATGATATTTACCAGCTGAAAACAGTGGTTGTATAATTGCACAATTCACCAAAATGTGTAGAAAGGGGTGTGAAATAATGAATCAGACTGTAGGTAATGGTTTCAGTGGCTGCATGGCCTCCATCCTCTTCTCTAGTAATTCCATGATTGGGCCACAAGAGGGCCCTCTTCAATATTGCGTTGGACTGAACAGTTTTTGAAGTGAAGGAGAAATTGTGACTTACAAGGTGATAACAATTGTGTGGATTCGTCATTGTCAACAGAGGAAGTACATTTCACTCTTCTAGAACTTCTTTTCAGGTCGATCCTGTTGATTCAGATATATTCCTGACACATTTTTTGTCAGACATTTAGATTGTACTCCGAAAAAAAAAAAAGCAGCCTTTCGCCCTGTGTCAGTGATGTTTTTGTTGAACAGCAGCCACAGACAAAATGACCTGCATACCACAAATTCCACTGGAAGTATGGCGCAACTCGGAAAAAGGGGTCTCATTACAGGAATCATTATCTGTAGCACACTTTAGATTGTTCCATGTAAACTTGTTCCGTTTATGTGAAATTCAATATATCCAGGACTGGTCGTGCATGAACATTAGAATTTAAATTCTCATCACAATACATCAATGCCAAATAAGGTCTGAGGGAAGTGGAAAGGCCTGACGCAATCCTCTCTGCTGTTGCTTTATACGGCTTCAGGAAACACGGGGCTTCCACTGCATCATGGGTTTTCCTCCACAGGAGCAGGATGAACTTAATATGGGCATCTCTGCGTTAACACACACACACACCCTCCTCCTTCCTATTCTTTTTTCCTGCGGAAGGAAGCAGCACAGTTGGGGGATGGGTGAGACAAGCTCAAAGGCTGCCTTCACTCCTGCAGTTAAACAGAGCAGACATGCTCAAAGACACAACTAAGACAGGAACGCCTTTCCCAGATTATACATCTCATGCTGCTGAGTTTGCTTCAATGAATGATGCTCAATATAGAATGTGTTAATGATTCTGAAAGCTTTTTTAAGCTTTTCAAATATCCTGTGATGCATGTTCAGTTTTTTTTCATGACTCAACATTTTAATTGAAAGTTGGGTCATAAAGGTGCCTCGACAAATTAATATTTTCTTACAATACATCGAGTAAAAAAACAAATCACTTGCATGTGACAGGGCTGACTGAGTCAGGAGCCATTAACAGTTTTGCAAAGACTGAGAGAATTTGTGCCAATAAAAGCGCACATATTGACCTTATCCCAATCTATTCATTGATTTTTATTCATCATAAATTGTGATGGAACTGCATTTAGGCGGACAATGTAAAATGTAAAAAAAAAAAGAAAAGAAACTTATTTCAAAATGCAGAGCAAAATCTCATATGGCTGTGACATGTTTCATTTAGTTTTGACTAAAATTAGAGTCCAGTTCTGCAGCCTTAATCCAGTGCAAAGACAGGTGCATGAGAGGGTTTGCTTTGCTAAGGCTGTAAGGTGGGGGATGTGCAAGTCCAAAGTCCAAACTCCAAAGCTGTCCGCATTTTGTTACCTGCTTACATACGTGTAGTAAAATACATGTGTAGTAAAATACGTTCCATTACGGAAACTTTAAAAGCAGTTTGTAGGAAAGCATGCTGTACTACCACCAATGCCTAACAATCACATATATCCTTATAGTTTGACTGACCCTTGACCTCCTCAAAGTTTTGAGTTAAAAGGGAAAATGTTGAAAAGTAATTTACCAAGCAATGTAATAGTGCGTGAAATAAACAATCCTGGATTCATCCCTTCTTACCTAAATGTAATGACTTGTTTCTCAGCTGAAGCTGAATTCATTTGTCACGTTTTTTGGTAATCCATTGTGTAGTTTTTGTCTAATAATGCTGACAAACAAAGATTTCCCTACAGATACATGTGAAAACATGCCCTCCTTCGTTCTACAATCTACAGGCAGATTGAAGCTGTTGTCAATTATTTACCTGCCAAAGTATAGCAAAATACTCCGTCCGGACGGACGGACGGACGGAAAGAAAAGGAGGAATAGTGGATTTATTGGTAGAAGAATGCTGGAGGTGGAGCTGCCAGACAGGGAAAAAGGGGGAAAACGAAATAGGCGGTTTCCAGATGTGGTGAGAGAGGACATGCAGTCGGTTGGTGTGATAGGGGAACGCGCACGGGACAGGGCAAGATGGAAACAGATGATTTGCTGTGGTGGCCCATAAAGGGAACAAGAGATATAAGATTGAATTTTGAAAATTGAACCCATTCCCACATAAGAAATGAGGAATTTCAATTAACAGCAACTTATTTCTGACGGTCTCTTTCATATGCTCATAGTCAGGGTGATTGTGGCTCAGTAAATATGAGATGTTGTTCCAAAATCGGCTGATTGAGGATTGGTGGTTTGATCAATAGCCCTTGACGCTACATGCAATGAGTCTTTGAACAAGACCCAGACACCCCAGGCCCTTCACAGGGGCAGCCCACTATTCCTCAGGGATGGATCAAATGCAGAGAATACATTTCACAATGTTGTACTTGTATGTCTAGTAAATAATTAAGTATACATTATTTAAATACACATTAGTACTATTATGACCATAGTCACAGCTGGTTCACCAGTTGTTACAGGAAAGTTTGACACCAGACCTGTGGTATGAGGCAGGTGGGCGTGGCTCTCACGTATGACGCTTACTGCATGTGTGACGTCAGCGAGGTTTTAAGTAGCTGTTATGGGCCGGCTCAGCTCTGTGTGTAAAGTGTGTCCGAAGTCATAGAAGTGAGAGAAGAATCCACAAACCCTCCTCTGGTTCTGTCTGGACTAGTTTCAAAACAAGTTGTGTCATGGACGTCATCGCTGAGGCCAAGAGGATCATGGTCGTGGCTTTGGGGAAACTGTACAGCACCCGCACGCAACGAGGAGGTGTCCGTCTCCACCGGAGCCTCCTCTTGACTGTGGTAATGAAGTCTGCCCGGAACATGTACCATGAGGCTCACGCGCTCTCTCAGGGCGCTGCATCCGGATGTGAGCAGCAGCGAGCGGCAGAGATGACAACAGCAGCTCACGTTCCTCCGGAGCTCCGTGGAGTCGTTTCGCCCGCCACGGAACAACCTCTGACATCATCCGCACAGGAGATCGCTGGTTCAACCGCGGAGCGCTGCTTTGCGCCAACACGCACAAGTGGACTGAACAAGGAAAACCTATGTCCGGGCCACTGCTCGAGGAAAAGGCGGGCCATAGCGGCCGGGGAGCCGGACTTTCTACCGTGCAAGAAGGCTAAACTTGATCAGAGAAACATCCCTCAGCAGCTGAGCGACAATTCCGTTTTGACGGACTATGTGTACTGCAACAGTGAACTTCTTGGACCCTCGACCCCCATACCCCTACAGAGAACCATTGCAGCGTGCTGAAAGCCTGCACATCAATTTCAGGAACTTTTCGACGCGACCTTGGAGACTGAACGCCTCGCGAGCCTGTTACGAGTTCATCCGGATCGGACATCCTGGATGGTGTCAAACCAGGGCTGTGAACAATAATGTTCAATGATGAACAATCATTCTCACAGGAATCACCGCTGTCTGCCGGGCCAGAGGCGGAACCACAGGATCTGGACTGGACCCATACCTGGTTTATGAACATTTACGACCAGCGTCTCTAGGAAACGGACTGCCTGTCAAATGTAAAGTTTTATTGTCGTGTGGAGTGCTGCCAGTAAATGCGATGGCATTCAGTGACAGCAACTACCTCAGTATTTATTAAACCTTTTTCTATTCTTAATTTTGACTGTTTGTTATTCATAACTTGATTTAGTAGATGATGTCGTAGTGTTGGTTGTAGATTTCCTTCTGGCATGTGGGTGTGTGACAGGAAGCGCGCTTTGGTGTGAAGAATGTTGCCTCCTTCCCCCCACATTTTCACACACAGACACATATAGATGCAGGACCAAACAGGGAGCATCCTAGAAAGACATTGACCTACACACCTAGGATGCTCCATAGTCCTAAATACATGTTTGACCGGCCTGAATGCCATAATGACAGATTTATATTGGCTCGGATAGTCTGCAAAGTCAGGTTAAACATCCGGGTATTACTGGAGTGGAGCTAATGATAAAGAATTTCTTTAAGGGGAAATAGAGGTATCTTGTTACTAAATAATAATGAGGGGGGGAAATCAACCTGCACTCACCCACAAGCAACTTTTAGAAAACCATTAGGTAGTTCATGAAATAAAATTGGACTTCTATATTAGAGTACATTCTGAGTTTTGGAATGTAATGCCCCCAGACTGTGGAGGTGGTCCTGCAGGGATTTGGCAGTTTTGGAGGGGGGAGGGGTTTAACCCAGGAAAACAGAAGAAAGAATGTGGGGGGAAGTGTCTGGCTGTGTTCCATGAGGACCAGACTGCACCTCTTATTCTTCCGGCTGAAACCAGAGCACCCAGTCTGCTTAAACAGGGCTGGGAGGGGGTCCGGAACTGTCAGGACATGCCTGTAAAAATACACACGTCATGCAAACACACACATGTGTGTGTGTGTGTGTGCCTCCTCATCTAAATCTTACTTCCATTGTTGTGACTCCTATTCCCTGTAATCATCTGCATGATTAAGATATTTTTCTAGTTTCTCTCCAAACCTCCAATGACATTTTAATGGAGCAAAAAATAAGATATTTAATAGTTGAGCATGATTCATTTGGAGGTCACCGCCCCCTCACCAGTCCAATACTTTACACTCATTACGAAATGATGAAATACATGTTATCTGCACCAATTGTTTTGAAAGGCAATTATCACCCATTGCCACAGTTCTTCTCAGGTCTACATAATAATATCCCTGAAAAGTGGGCTGTATTTTAAAAGGGACGCTACCTTAGCCACCGCCGTGGATCATTTCAACACCATAACTCAAAAACTATTTTGTGGTTTTCTTTCAAATCATACTAGCATTGCTTTAGTGCGGAGTAGAACTGGATTCATTCTGGGAAAGGTTGGCTGTATAGTTCCGACGCTAGGGGGCGGATTTTCTCCGAAACATTTTGGGACACAATTTCTCAACAGTTGATCGGATTTAGTCCAAATTTGCTTAATGCAAACTTATTCAAGGACATCTATCTCGTAATAAATATTCAATTTACCTGCATTGGTTCATATTTTACTCAGTAGAAGATGTTTTACTGGATATAACTCTATAAATCTATCTCAGGAAGCATTTTTCAAATTTTATACCCCCATGGATCTCAGTGTGAGGAAGAACTTTGTCTGATTCCGGAAACGGTAGGTTGCATACCTCTGAGACTAGGGGGGGCTTTATCTCCAAAAGTTTACTGCCCTTGATTTCTCAACCTTTGATAAAGTTTGGTCAATATTGGGTGCACATGAATCAACCTGATGATATCTATCTTGTATACATTGCATTTTGTGCTAACATTTACTATATAGAACTCACTAGGGGGAGCTTTTTGTTCTTGAGCTGAACTTCCTATCCGTTGGTCCGATTTGGTTCAAATTGGATGCATATGAATGGACTTGAGGTGATCTATCCTCTATATATCATATTCTATTCTAACAGTTCATACGTAATTCACCAGGTGGAGTGTTTTTAGTACATAACTTCAGGTTTAATTTGAGAAGATCAATCAAGGGAAATACTTGCGCAGTGGATTGGGGACTTTTTGGGGATGTACCCTTGCTGTTGGGGACGTTGGGTCCAGGCATAGTAATTAGGGTGTATTGCTTTGTTCGTTCACATCAGGCAGCTTCTCGCTGCTCGAGAACTCTCTGGACACCTCCTGCCCAACATCGAACAACAAAGAGACAAAGAAATGAGGCAAGGCGGTGGGCATTCTCTCTGGATTTTATTCTTTAGGAAGAGTTCTGTTTGGAATTACAAAATGCACTGGTAGAAATAGCGGTGAGACATGTTGAGAGTGCGACAGATAAGAGTGTGAGAGAGACTCAGAGAGAGAAAAAGAGGGAGTGTGTGAGAGATCAAAGATTCCCCAGCCAACTTGAATGAGTACATCATCAGGTTTGGCTTGCTCCTGCACCCTCTGATCCCCAGAGTAAGTAGAAGGGAGAAAGAATGCACCACCTTCTGAACTGTACTTTCTTTACATTTTTTTTTTTTTCATTGAAAACAGTTCTTTTTTGTGGTGTCCTGAACACGGTCGTGTTGTGCTTCAACACCATGTTACAAAGAAAAAACAGACTCTCACCAAAGTCTCTTTTGTGTTTTTATTCTTAAGACATTTTTTTTTTTTTTTTCGTTTTTACCCATTTTTGTTCTCAAAAATAGAAGGAAAAGGAAACATTGCTTTAAAAACATCTATTTATATATCATTTTTTATTCCTCTGAATTCATTAATCTGCTTTTTCTTTAATGTCCTGAAGATGACTGTTAACCCACGGTGTGGCATGCACATAGCACATGCATTTCTGGAACTAGATATTTTTTCCTTTTTTTAATCTTTTGTGCTCAAAAACATTTTTTTTTCTTTTTCTTAGTAGCGGCTTTACATTGCTTTTTGAAGACTTTGTGGTTAATCAGCGTGTTAGTGGATTTTACTGCAGCATAGACACAAAGATGGGTCATGTATGTTTGGGGCTTTGCATGTTTCATTCAGGGGTTTGCTGACATAACCCACCTACACACACACACACACACACACACACAAACACACACATACACAGAGTTGAGGACTACAATGATTTGACATTTCAAAAGGATTTCTGGAGAACAAGAAAAGAAAGCAAAGCAAGCACAAAAAAAAAAAAGAAGCCAAACCTTGGCAGAATCATTCTCATCCTTGTCCATACATTCACACACACGCACAACACTTACACCCACATAACCCTAAACCAGAGCTATATACCAAGTGTGCTTTCCGATTTTAGGAGTAGAGATGTGGATAAAAACAAAAAACAATTGTGACATTCCACTGAGGTTGGAAAGACACTACTAGGCATTTTTTCTCTATTTTTTTAGGTGCATTCTCTGGTCAACATGTGATAGGCCTCCAGGAAAAACTTAGGTTAAAAATTGAAATTATACTTTAATATATTGGTGCTGACAGTGGTGTGTGCGTTAACAAGAGTCAGTTTGAGGCACACAGATTAACATACAGAACAAAATGAAAGATACGTAGGTGTGATCCACTCAAAAACATGTTTCCTAGGACCATGGCAAGGCCCAACGTCTGCTTTCCACCCCTTGTGAACTGTGTGACCGTGCAAATCAGTTTATTCGCTTCGTCGGTCCACACATGAGAGAATGAGCTTTACTGATTTTTTTGATGCACTGATACTGAATCACAACATGAAGGGAGAGCTTAAAAACCTAGAGGGACACCAGATGGTCTGGAGTGGTGGTGGAGTTCCGCTCTAGAATCTGCAGGAGACCCATCAGTTTCACTGCAGACACATCCATGGACCAGGAGCAAATCAAATGAGATTCCAACCAAATTCACCAACTGCTTAAATTCTGTATAATCTCTAGCTGTGGCTCATGCTGAATCTCCTCTCCGCTTCTTCATTCTCTCCTAATACAGCTGGAGATAGAGCGCCACCTCCGGGTTAGCAAAAAAGATTATCTGAGCTCCGAATGAAGCCTACATACACAACAGAATCTCTGACAAAATATAAGACCCAATATGGAGAATCTTAAGGTTTTTTTGTTTATCAATTCTTATGGCAATAATTTGGTAAATAATGAAAAGTGATGGAGAGTTTCTCACCTTTCTCTAACTTTTTATTGTTTTCTCTCTCTCTCTCTCTCTCTCTCTCTCACTCCCTCTTTCTCTCTCTGATGTCTATGTTTTATCACCAAATCATGGAAGACGCTTTCATCAATGTGTGATGCTTATTCATCCATATAGATACCTTATATTTTATTATGTTTACCCTGCTTCCAGTGTATCATTTTAGGATTATTGGCTTGGTTAAAAAAAAGAGTTTCTTTATCAAAAAATGAAGTGAAATCTCACCTGTATCAGCGAGAGTGAGAGGCGTCATCACTTCTGTTCCTTCCTAAATATAAACGCAGTAACTTTCTCCATTTAACCTTCTTTTCTGAGATTTAGAGAGAGGACGGATGTACAAACGACAAAGAGAGAAAGAGAAACAGATGGGTGTTTTACAAAAAAAGGAGGGAAGCTCTAATGGCTACAATAGAAATGACCCCCGCCCCCCTCCCCCACATACAGTACATTTTCATTGTTTCTATTATTATAGTTTTTTTTTTTTGTTTCATTCATGCAAGATTCCACAGGATGTACAACTCTGCAAGTCTAAAAAAATGAAGGTGTGTGTGGTGCAACAGAAGATTCAAGCTTCAATGTTTTGAAGAAGTCGAAGGAAGGAAGCCAAAGCAGGAATAGAAGAAGAAACACGGCAGAAAACAGTTAGTGGTTTGTTGTTGTTTTTTTTGTTTCTGAAACCCATCTCCACTTTTTTTTTATTTTATTTCTTCTCTCTCGGGTCATCTGTTGAGATTGGTTATATTATTTTCTAAGAGGAGGGTGTTCCCCGGGGACGGGGGATGCCGCCCCCCACATACCCAGCCCGTCTAGATGTTGACAGAGGGACTTGTTAGACCCCGTGCAACACTCTCCCAACTCTCCCACCCACTTAGCCGTCTCACCTCATAAAGGTGGAGGCTCCATTGACAATTTTGTTCTTATTTAAAAAAACAGATGATAGAACTCATCAATATTCAACTGGTGGCTGGGAGAGTTGGATTTGATTTTTTATGTGGCTAACTTTCCTGAAGTTAGCATTGAGAAGCAAAAAAAAAAAAAGAAGGAAAAAAAAAGGTTGTTCTTTTGTCTCTCAGTGTTAGGAGTCTTTTGTGGAGTCGTAACTCTTGACATCGTGTAAGTGGCTGTAGCTCATTGCCAGAGGCATCGTTTAAGACACAGAAAGACGAGTGTCATCAGCCCTACTGCTTGCATTCTTAAAAACTGAAGATTCAGGTCGGTCTTATTTGGCATCAAGAGATGAGTGTTACAACAATGCAAGCAGACCATGGAGGGGTTTTGATACCTCCACTTGTTTCTCCAGCATTCTCGTTTCATTCCTTCTTCTTGACACCTGCCCCTTCATTTAGCCCACTGTCCTCGGGACATGCGGGGAGAGGAAAATATTAACAAACAACAAGAATCATGGTTTCCCTTGGCAGTCGGCGCTCTTTCTCCGAGCCTCTTATCTCAATCTTTCGGTCCATCTATCAATTATTTCCCCCCTTCCATCCCTCCCTCGTCCCCAGGGGCTAGCACCAGTCGTCGTCCTCCGTCTCACTGTAAGGTTCATGCAGGCCCTTGCAGGGGCCCCTAGGATGCCCAGCTGGAGGCGGGATCTTGAGAGGGCCGGTTTGCGGCGGTCCGTGGAGGTGTGTAGAAGGGGATGAAGAGCGGTAGCCGTTGGGTAGGCGGCGATGGGCAGCAGGCTGTATAGGCCCAGTTAGGGTGGTGGTGGGCGGGGTAGCATGGTGCGCAGTCCTAGGTGAGGTGCGGTTGGGTTGTGGGTGAGGCAGGGGATGGGGGTGTGGGTTGCTTACAGGGTGGGGCTGGGGATTATGTGTCTGTGGTTGTGGAGGATGCGGCAGTGGGTGGTTGGCCAGGGCATGTGGATGAGGGTTGCCACCCTGGTTGGGGCTTTGCTCGTAGGCAGGTGGTTCGTGGTGGGGCTCATAGTCCTGGTACTCCTGGTTGTAGAAGCAGCCATCCCCTTCCATGGAGCCACCTCCTCCACCTGTGTCTCCCCAACGTGGCTGAGGATGATGACCTTGGCGGGGTGTGCCATGGTGGACCATTTGTGGGCCAGTGGGGGCAGGACCCTGGCCTTGGGGAGGCTCAGGAGAAAAGTGGTGAGGGGCTAGAGCAGTGGGTCGGCCGTGTAGAACCCCAGGTGGCGTGGGCATAGATTTACGGACTACAGGGGAGTAGGTAACGTGGGGCCGAGGTGTCGCGGGGGTCTGAGGCAACTGGCGACGGCCTCGTCGTGGCGTACTGGTCCCCGAGGTTGAGGGGACGGGACTTCCGCTGACCGAACTACTGCCCTACACAAAAAGTGAAATAAAGCAAATAAAAGGAACGAACCACAGATTCAATGACAGAACATGTAGAATAAAGCAGAGGATGGGAAAGGTAGAGTAGAAAACAAATAGAGAGTCAGAAAGAAAGCAGAAAGAACCACAATCACAGGTGCGATAAGAATAAAAGCACCAATCATAACATACGCAGAGAGGAGTAGAGGAGGGCAGAAAAAAAAGTCATCAAAACATAACAGAGCAGAGGATGCAGATAAAAAAGATGAGATTTCAAACGGCACCATACATAGAGAAGCGACATGTCACGCAGAGGAGAGAAAAGACGACAGGAGAAAAGAAGGGTACAGGGTTGATTTCTGGAGCAGCAAATGCAGTACAGGGTTAATATGGTGATTAAACATCCATAAAACAAGTCTGGCTATAAAGTGCTGAGAGACAGTATGTGTGCTCTGGTATATAAACAAAGAAAAAACATTTGACAGTTAGAAAACAAACTTTCCTCTATTCATGAATGTCTACAGACTGTTCAAGTTATAAGAAAACAAATAAATGCATGAGGCTGAATGATGTTTACCACATAGGATTGTCAGCAGAGACACATTTTGTTTCTAATTCTTATCAATAGTCTCAAATGTTTTGCGAGGAAAAGGATGCCGTCAAAGAAAAGATCGTCTGGGAGAACGTAGGAAAGCTATAAACAATCAAGCAGGGCAGATAAGGGCAGCAGTCGGGTACTCAAATATACATTTTATGCATATTTATCAATAAAGATCCCGTTTGTGCGCTTCGTCCAACGCAGTATGTATATGACTGATAAGGAGATAAGGAAAGAACATGTCTCAAAAGGGATATTTTACATTTTTGAACACAACATGAATTTGAAATGGATATATTTGTCAACAGGTCTCAACTGGCAGTCCTGTGAATGAGCAGGCTTATAATTAAACAATTCCCCTGAAAATTGACAATTATTCCCTTCCTGACTGGTTTTGTGTCAACTGTGTCAGACAAACTTAAAGCACTTTAATTTACTTAATCTAAAAGAATGTATAAAGTTCTTAAGTACTGAATCATGGTATTCGGCAATACAGTTCAGTGACAAAATCCATTACATGCATTTGATTCGGATTTTGCAGTTATCCTATTTCTAGATGGCTTAATTTTGGAAACGATTTTTAGGATTAAACACGAAAAAAACAAATACCTATAAATAACATTATTTGCAGTTCAGCTGGTGTTTTGAAAACATAAGCAAAATGTATGGAAGACAGAATGAATAAGTTCTCACAGACGTTGACGTGACGAAGATGACAAACTACTGAGGGGGTGGAAAAGTCGGAACGTACACTTGCATTTTTTTTTTCTCAACTAAGTGATTGAGCTCGAAACAGATGAAAAATTCAATTCAATTGTAAATCTATTCATTCATTTGGTCACAAAACCAACATTTATGGCCAGTTGAACAGGACATCAAGTCACATGTCAAAGACATCAATAATCAAATGTCGAACACATGTAAATCAAGTAACATGTCAAAGACATCTATAGTTAAATGTCAAAGACATGTCAAGGACATGTAAATCAAGTAACATGTCAAGGACATCACAATGTAGTAACATGTCTAAGAAATCCAAATCAAGCAATATGTCAAAGTCGTCAATAGCAACATATCAAAGACATCAAAATCAAGCAATATGTCAAAGACACCTATAGTTACATGTCAAAGACACGAAAATCAATTAATATGTCAAAGACATCAAAATCAAGTAACTTCTCAAAAAGGCATCAAGATCAAACCACATGTCATAGAGACATCAAGGCCATCAGGTAACATGTCACAAAGACATCAATAGTTACATGTCAAAGACATCAAAATCAAGTCACGTGTCACAAATGACTATCATTTCAAATGTAGCACAAATGACTAGAACTCAAGAATCAAGTTATAATTGAGTCTTTGGAGGTCTTCGTCATATTCAGACAGACACTGACTGGTGGGGTCACTTTTTTTCATTCATTTGCTCGCTAACTCTGTAAGCAAAACTAAAATGTCAACTTTTATGTCATGGTTGCAAACGTAGATCATGTTAACGTGAAGACGGAACTGACGCGGGAAAATCTTGGCCCCACTGATAGCAACTATGTTTGTTTAAATATCTGAAAGTACCTGATTGTTGCATCCACCATGAACAGGATGTGACAAAGGTTTTCCTCAGGGTCATAGTTGACTGCCACATCGCCTTGATTCATTCAAGAGTTTTTAAATGTCAAGGAGTTGAGAGAGAGTGAGGACACACTTTGACAGGTTTTAGGTAAAAAATGAAAATTCTGAAGTTTACTATATGTCTTGTTTGATATATAATTGAACCGGTCCTTTGATATGTATTTTTTCTTAGAATTATTAGCGATTTTAACAACTTTGTTTTGGCAGCCTGATATTACGGCAAAACAAGCGGATTAAGCCTGTTTAGAACAGGCTTAATCCGCTTGTTTTCTTCATTTTACCAAATACTGCTTGAATATGTTTTTAAATTATGGAATAAACTTAACCCATGTACATAATTCCTCCGCACTAAACGTTTGCAGTATTTTTTAATGTTAAACAATTATTTATTCTTAACATAAATAAGACATTTCTAAGCCGGACATGTTTTTGTTCCTTATCTCAAGAATCAGTGACATACAAATGTACATAGAGGACAACTAGACCGAACATCATTAAAGCAGCTTAAATATCAAACCAAGATCAGAAATGTCAGACATGTTGCTGCATTAATGTGTTTCATAGTCACCAGAAAAGACAGCCAAACCATCAAACTAGAGGCTGTGGTTCTATTTTTCATCATAACTCTGTGTCCACGCCGATGCACTTTTCAACACCAAACACACACATGCAGCCAGAAGCCCACCTGTCTGTGGGTCATGCATTCGCGACCCTCGCTGGGTGATCTTGACCAACGCCGCTCCCGTTCTTTCTCCCGCTCCCGGTCGTGCTCTCTGTCACGGGAGTTTCGGTGCCCGTATTCGCCGCCTCGCTCTGCTACATAGCGCTCCTTGTCCACAGAGACATGGTGGTGGTGATGGTGGTGATGGTGTTTACGGTCTTTTGACCGTCCACGATCTCTGTCTCGCTCCTTGTCTTTGGACGTCAGGTCACCTGACTGGGTGGTTGTGCTTAGGTCTGTGCCCAGGCCTGATGGGAGACGTTATTGGCGTTACTATCAGTGTTTGATTGAGTAAAAGACCCTAAGATTTCCTAAGACATTAGATATAAGTAGGAAGTCATGTCACTGTGCTTTGCAACTGTTGGCCCTTCGGGTCATCATCCACTTATTGAAAGGTCAGTGTTTCAGTGAAGTCAGTGAGCATGGTAGCCTCTGCCACAGTTTATGAATGTGTGAATTCTGGCTCGGGTTATAAAGTGCTTTGGGTGGTTCGGAGAACTAGAAAAGCTCTATGCACTGTAAATACACTCAGCGCAACTCATGCTAAATCATTAGAGAAGAGCCACATGTTATTTCTTCCTACGGATGTGGTTGGCTGTGAGTGCATGCAGCCCCTCCCACCTGTGTCAGCCTCTGTGTAGTGACAGAGGGACCTCTCAGAGGCCCGATGGCCCCGGTCTTTTCGCCGGTGTCCATGCCTGGAAGTTCTCCCCTCCTCTGGTATGACACGCTCCATGTTGTAGTCATCCGCCCCTCCTTTGTCTCTGTGGCCACGTCCAGACCTGCTGTGGCCCAACGATGAGGCCGAGCGTTTCATAGGACTGTTGTCATTGATGGTCTGAAAGAAAAGGAGAGGCCACCGAGGCAGAGAGAGGGAGAGATGCAGTGGATTCTACTAGTTGTCAGGTTGAAGTTTTTCCTGAGCTACAGGGTAAGAGATACTGCGTATGTGTGTGAACATATATGCATGTGTGTGAATAAGGTCTCTTAATTGAAAGCCCACCCCCTTCCTTCCAAATCATAGCCTCGGATATAAGTAAAAATGCCCGACTCTTGATATTTCAGAAACACACACAACAGACGCTGCGTACAATTGATTAATTCTGCAGCAGCCTGCAGACTACAAAACCAAAATCTTCAAATACCTATTCATCACTTTACTATTACTATCTTTGATTCAAATACATGTCTTGTTAAAGAGCACCACTTCAACTTGAGTGTGTATTTTTGTAATACACAACAAGCACTGACTCCATTCTAGCCAAACAAATAGATACGATGCTGATTTATCCGATCGCTGTCAGTTAAATCACCCTGTGATTCACAGCGGTTGCAGATTTAAAAAAATCTGGAGTCTGCAGTGACAGCTGGTAGCAATGCATCGGACATCAACCAGCAAAGATCGGTTTGCCTGAGCTTGAGAGCGAGCGGAGGAGTGGGTTAGATGGCAGAGATATGGTGCCATATCCAAGTTGACAGTATGAGTTACTCTTATAGCTTGATCGCGGAAAAAAAGATGTTCTTCACCGCAATTCAATTTAAAAACAATTATGGCAGATTATATGATTCACCCCGAGCTGAAGTTCTGATTTTATCAACCACGAATCTTATGGTCTACGATTGGCTGCTGCTCTAGGATAAACACCCCAATTCACACCCCTGGAATGTATCGCCGACCGGCCTGAGGACTGAAAAATCATGATTGTCCACCACCGATTCTGAGAAATAAAAGTATGTATGACAAAAGTGCAGAAAGAAATAAAATAAAAGAGATAATGGCATATAGCCATGCCTTCCATGCTTCTCTAATTTGCTTTGTAAAAGGGGAAGGAAGGCACCACCCCTGAACTCCTGAGCATGGCACATCCCAAGCATGTGCACAGTACTTGTAGAGTTCTGCTCTGTTACAATGGGCTTTTGTTCAGGCATGCAGTTACCGAGGGGTTGTCCTGAATCCTTCACCCACATCAATCAAAACACTTCCTCTTGCTATACGGAAGCCTCATGCTCCGAGGCGGGACAGCCTGACAGAGCCTATCATGCCACACATTGCAGACCTGGACTTATACATCATAACAGGTGTCTTCAGTGCTACATCCTTTCCACAGCTGAGAGGCCCCGTTTCAGGTGTTTTACACATATTAGCAAAAAAACTGGGAGATTAGGTGGAGTATCTGGATAGGAGTAGCATTGAGAACCCCATAATATATCCATCCATACGCACGTATACTCAAATATTCCTTATTATTCCTCCGGTTTCTCATCATTGCATATAAGCACACACCTAATCTCACACTCACTTAAATGCATTTCAAATCTTTTCTTGCATGCAGATGGGCAATGGAGACTCGGACACAGACAGGGAAACATTGACAAACACAGCACAGATGAGCATCCAGGCATGAAGACATGAAGCACACAACACTAGCAGCAGCAGCAGCAGAAGCTGAGAGAGAGAGAGAGAGGGAGAGAGAGAGCAAAGAGAGAGAGGCCAGGGTGGCATGACCGTTTAGGATGACGGGGGACATGCAAATTTCAGCTCAATTTCAAACCAAATGAGTTTGCGAAGTTGCAACGGACGCTGAGATCAGCTCGGAGGATTGGATGGAATCAGTTTGGTCATGCAAAAAAATAAAAAATAAATCCCCTTCCACGTTGATGACAACAACAACATGACAGATGATGGAAGTACAAGTTTCAAGAGCGCGTGAGCGTGATGGAGAGAGAAGAGAATGAGAAAAAAGAGAGTGACGAGACAGGGAAGACAGGGTACATACACTGAGGTTACTGCCACGTTGTTTCCCTCTCCTCCGCTGCTGTATAAGCACAGAGAAGAAACATAGAGCCACAGAATACACCAAAGGTGTGGTCACAAACAGAACCAGGAGGTGAGGAAGAGAAGTAAGGGATACAGAGATGGATTGATAATCAAATGAAAGAGAAAAAGGAGGAGAGAGGAAGTAAAAAATAGTGTTAGGTGGAGGATCGACCCAAAAGGAAAAAAAGAAGATGAGGTGCCAGAGTAGACAGAGGGAAGAACCAGAAAGAAATAGAAGGAAGGACAGAGATCCAGACATTAGATACTGAAGCAGCAGTGAAGGTGGGAGAGAAACACTTACCACGGACACGGGTGGCGCCGAAACAGGGTTATACAGTAGACAGTCACCATGAAAATGCCCAATCAATGGCACCAAAGTCACAACAGCAATGATGACAATCAGCAGAATACAGACACAAATGGATAAGCACACAGTCACAAACACACTAAAACACAATTACATCAGACGACAAAGTAAAAGAAAACGGTGTAATTGCTCACTGCACACATTAGAGACACCGTCACCACCACCCATCCCCTCTACACACACACACACACCCTCACTCTTGTAACACAAGCCTTGGAAATAAAAAAAAAAAAGAAGCAAATTAGGCAAAACCTCTGAAAGGAGGGAAGAGACACTTTAGTACAAACACAACAAGATAAGTAAATCTGAGTCTTGGCTAATCCAGAGGAAGTGATGGAGGACAGCGAGGTATGTATGATGTGTGTGCATAAATGCATGCACATCTATAGCCATAAATATGAAGTGTGCACACCAAAACAAGATCACTCAGTGGGATATGGAACAATCTAAAAATAAATGAGTGTATTTGATAGAGACAGGGACAAGCATGGGTTAGAAGCCTCAATGCACGCGGCTGATGAGAGGAAGAGCAGAAAACAAGAGGAAGAGAAGAGAAACGAGTCTGACTCCAGCTCACTGTGGTCAGACCTTTCAGAATATAATCTACAGAAATGAAAGGAGATGAGGAACAGAGGGAATGGGGGGAAATAGAGAGAGAGTGGAAAGGTGAGAATGCTGCTCACTTGGTTGTCGCCTGGGAGGCGGGGCATGGAAGCAGCCCTGCCATGACCCTCCATTGGTAGAAAGTGCTCAGTATCCGAGTAACCATCAGGCCCCATCTCTCTCATTTCTACCGTCTGTAAGCAGAGCAGGAGAGCAGGAGATGGTGTGACGGCTGCCATGATAACTGATTAACTGTGTAGGCGTGTGAGCGGGCAACGTTATCCAAAGGAAGCAGAAAACCGGGAGGTCAAACTGAGATTTTTGTGTGTGTGTGAGAAAACTGACCTTTTTTTTTTTTTTTTAACTTTAGTGTAAGATTGGGTGAAGAATGAAAAACAAAGGAATCGGGCGATTGAGTCTTAATGAGATAAACAAATGCAAAGATTTTATAAGTAATAGTACTTATGCCAGAGGACTTTTGTGGTCATTTTAACACTTGCTAAACTATTTGGTTGAACACTTTTTTGAGTTTCTTTGTCTTATTGAAAAATGTATGCCACTTGACTGAACTTGTTTATGATATGACGCCGTGGCAGCAGGTATATGCTAAAGAGCAAGGGGCCAAGGATGGAGCCCTGAGGAACACAAATGTGAACGGGGCCGCCGAGAAAGAGGCATTAATCATGGCTAGTGACAATATTCCTTATTTAATAAGGGGGATTTTCTTTACGCATATTAAAGCTTAAGACTTACTAAACAGAATTATGCGACGTGATACGACCAATAAAAGTAGAATAAGGGTAAAACATTTGTATAAAAACAAGCTTTACCAAACGGTTGAGCTCATTTCGTTAAAATCGACTTTTTTCCATTAACTACATACTTTTATCAGAAGATCAAATTATGAGTTTGTTATTTTTTTTACTGTTTAAAAACATGCTTGACCAAACGATTCGGTCTGAGCTATTAGAATTCTACGTTGATAAGTGGAGCCTAATTACAGCAGCTTTGCCTTGTTACTCAGCCAGTTTATTACATTTGTTGAAGTCATTACTTTTGAGATTGTCTGCTAACGAATAAATGAAGTATGTTTAGATCTATTCTAAAAAGGCAAGGTAAAAAAGAAAATGCAAATAATGCGGCCAAATAAACTCTAATTTCACCCGTAGCATATGCTCTCTGCTTGGTAACTCAGTCTGTCATACATTGTGAAAAGCGAACGGTTTGATAAACTCAAAAAAATCTCTTCAATTGGAAATAATCAATTAAATTAAGAATTTACAACTTAAATTATTGAGTTAGTCTCAAATATTCCAATTTCGTTTAGGTTACTATTTTTATTTGTACAGTGCATTATTAGACCCAAAAACCATAATTAGAAAAATGACATTTCCAGCTTTGGAAATTCATCAAATCCCTTTCAAAATGTTTTGTTTTTTTACCTTCTAAAAATCTAGATCCTAGAACAATAAATAAATATTTGTTTATTATTTGTTCACAAATCTGACATTATTTTATTCCAGCAATGTTTTAACACAAAAATTGCACCCAGTAAAAACATAATTGTTGCTGAATTAAAAAAAAAGAAGACTTCCACTTGCGCCTCGATTGAATAAAGTATTTTCAACATAAATGAATAGCTTAGACTCAAAAATGCTCATTGTAACTGCAGTTACTAATTGAAGTAATTTCTTTAAATACATCAACAATTTTCTTGTTTGAAAAACATGATTAATCCCAAAAAGAATAAAAATTTGTTATTACAGCTTTGGAAAGTCCTCAAATCTCTTTAAAAAAAACAAACAGTAAATACATATTTATTATTGGTGCGTAAATCCGTTGAAAATAAATTGATGGATTTAAAAAAAAAAAAAAAAGGAATTTTTTAACACTTAAATTTAACACTCAGTGATAAATACTATTACTGTTTGTAATAGTGTTTTTTTTTTTTTTTACAGTTTACACTTTTAGTGTTTGGTTGGTGTTTTTTTTACAGTAAATACTTTATTGTTGGATTTGCCCAGCATCTAGCAAACTCTAGCTTATCATTCAAACTGGTTTGAACGAAGACAACCGCCACTCTCTTCTATCCAACTGCTGAGTTGAAACATCTCCAGACCATAGAGAGTGACTATGCTACAGGACCCACTGATCCGGAGTCCGGTCAGGCCCCCCCAGCAGGTCCACAAGCAGCGAGGTTTAACAACATGGTGACAGAGACATGAACCACTCTGAACACAAAGGCAAGATAGACTCTGAATGAAATATGGAAACGCAGGGTGAGGAGAAAATTGGGCAGAATCAGAACTCATCCTGAGGGAGGAAAGTAATCACAGAGAGGTTAAAGCTATAAGTAAGGGCTAACTGGAAAAAAAAAGTGTGCGGATAAAACTGCAGCAAATAAAACTGAGTAACTTGGTAGAAATGATGAACGGATCAGACTTTGAACACACGAGCCGATGTGGTTTCAGATTATATGCAGGAGGTAAGAAGTTTATTTTCCCGGGCATAAATGTGATATTGCTGATCCTGGTTGGACTGAAATGAAGCGTGATGCAGGAAATAAAATGCAAATTAGTGCCTTGATCTTGAAGATCATCTTATCAAGGTTTTCTTTAGGGCTAATGTGGCAGCCATGACACGGCAGTAAAAACAAACATTGAATGCTTTGAGGTTCTCAACTTGGATTTGATCCTGTGTCTGTGTCTGTGTCTACCTGAGAGTTGGTCATGCTCCCCAGGCCGTCCCCAGGGTGTCCCTCAGGACTCCAGCTGCCAACCCTCTCGGACATCTCCTGAGCACGAGCTGTCATCCACGAATGGCTCTCCGGCACCCCTCCCTCCACCTTCCTTTGATGCACAAACACAAAGTTAGAGACACACCGTCACCAGATCCGCGTCAACAAATCAGCTCCTGTAAAGCCCAAACAAAACCCAACTCACAGGCTGTTGGCAGTCTTTGCTGTCTCAGGCAGAGGGAGGGCGTTGTTAAGTCCCGGGCCCACGTCCTGGGCTGGGGAAGGTGGCTCAATGCGCTGAAACAGTAATGGCGTTCGATTCTGTGTGAGATATACAACATGGCCAGCGCCAGCTATCAGGCAGACTGACAAGGAAATGGCAGGAAAAGGAGCAGCGCTGGGGCAGAGGAAAGGTGGGACGTTTGCTATCATCGAAAGCCGGGCAAAACAAGGCAGGGAAAAAACACGTATGGGTTTTAACGAGTGATTCCCAGAAGCCACGCAGGGACACATGAAGGATGGATGGATGGATGGAGCGGCAGAGATACATGAGTGGGAGAAGAGTGCATTCTGGGTTGTAAAAGCTCTGTGAGTTGCTGTACCAAGAGAAAACTTCATCAGGTACAGTAAGGAAGGGAGATTTACCCACTCAGTCCAGTCCAGATAAAATCGAAGGGGATGACTGGTTATCATTCTGCCTTCCAACAAACCCCGGAAAAGTTGGGGATGTCATGGAATCATATTCACCTTGTCCGCAGATCCTTTGTGTTCAAGCGATAACTCAGAAACTCTTTCGCGGAAAATGTTTGTATTTTTCCGACACGAGGGGGAGCTTTAATCTCCAATGGTTCTTGGGCCATAGTTTCTCAAATGTTTTGTTGATTTAGTCCACCTGCGGTACGTATGAATCGACTCGAGGAGATCCACCTTGTATATATTATATTTTCCTCTAATAGTTCATATTTGTCTCTCTGGGGGGAGCTTTGTTTTATTGAAAAAAACAAGCAAAGTTTTTCAGACATAACCTCAAATTTAATGCGAGGGGCTCGATCGGGAGGGTCGCATGTACAACGCAGGGTGTCTGGGACTTTTTCAAGGGGGGGGTACACCCTTGCTTTCGGGGCTGACAGAGTGTGCCTAGTTGATGATTAGCTGTCAAGTCTTGATGAATCTGTATGATGTCATGTTGGTAAATAATGACGGAGGAGAGAACACGGCAGTGAAATCTTAACATCCCAACAGGGATGGAGGACATCATGGCAGCCCGCCTTTGGCGGGGGACATAATGGGACCAATGCTTCATTCATTTATTGATATTAATTTCTTATGCGTCTTCTTAACCACCCTCGATATTTAATTTCCCTTCCCTCTACCTTTATTTTACTCGGAGCTGTGGCAAACCTCCCGTCTTTGTGTGTAAATAACACGTACTAGCAAAGTAGCGCATGTGAAGCAGACGCAACCCTTTACTGCTGTTTGAAACTATCTGCACAATCACGTTTTTTGGATTATAAAACATTGAAGCACCCTTCTAGAGAGGCAGTCGTCTACGGAGTGGCAGGTAGGGCGGGAGAGGGAGGAGGACAATGCATATAATGTGTTGGAAGTGGAGAACGTAAAACAGCGGGTCAACTGTGGAGCTGCGTGTGTGACCAGAGGACAAATGAACGAGCGAGAAGTTGTATGACAGAATTAACATGTGGAAAGAAAAGAGAAGAAGAGTAGGTACCCTCAGTAACTTCCTCCTCCTTCCTATAGGTAAAATTGGGCGACAGGCGGGGTTTACCCTGTCACCAGATGGTCTTCATAGCGGCCCACAAATAGACAAACAACCACATTCATACCTACCGGCGGTTAAGGATCGTTAAATTTCATTTCTGATATGATGGGATCACAAAAAAGAAGCAAAACAAATGTGGAGGGTGGTCAGTCCTGCCACTTAGAAATCCTTTTACAAGGAACGGAGTTCAGTACAACAGCACCATGACGCAAATCAAACACTCAAACGATACCAGCATGGGTGGTGGAGAGTGAAGAGGTACAGTATCTTTACAGGAAATAATCAACCTCTACATAATGATTCAGTCTGATACCAGCTCCCATGCTGCGAAAGGCAAATCAGGGCCTGTGAAAACCGAACCCTACTGCCCGCTGCAAAAAAAAGATTATTAACCGCAATATAATGGTATAAATAATATACTGAATCACCATTTGGATTTCCATGCAAACCACTTTTCATTCATTATGTAAAAAATATGTATTATGTAAGAAAAACCGGTGCCAGAACTAGTGTAATGGCAGGAAGTACCAGATTCTGCCCAGCAGATGGCAGCAATGCTTCTGGTGTTAGAAAAGCAGCGCTGCCTCTGGGAGATAGGAGATTGTTCACGCATTTGAGTTCACCTCCTGGAGGTCTCTTTTAGGCGACTGTGTGAGATGTCCATCCTGGATCTGAACAGACATTGTCACAGGCTTATATGAGCGGGATCACAGCCTTGCAGACTTGATTTCAGGGTAGGTTGCAGGTTACGAGGGGCGTTAGGAAACAGTACCTGCTCTTCTCGAAGCGCTTGTGAGCGCTTGATCTTGCTCTGACGGTAGTACTCCATGATCATCATGGCAGCGTAGATTTTCCCCACTGTCAGGTCTGTCGCTGCTGAGAGAATGACAAGTTAACCTGCAAGATTAGACTTTTTGGAATGGACCCTGAGCGCGAGGAATGGCAGAAAGAGGTGAGGCATGCACACAAAACAGAGACTCTCACACACAAACACCGAGCAAATAGTCTTTTCACAGCCAGATTGTTATCTAACTTTAGTTTAACAGTACAGGGTTTTTTATTACTAAAGTCTTGTAATTAAAGAATCACATAGTGATTTGGATCAAATTCTGTCACTCGAGGTCACAGCCACAAATATAACCATCAAAAAGGGATGTTAATTATAATTTTTTTTTAAATCTGTGGCATCGGAGTGAGGCTGGTAATGACTTATTGGGAGTGGGTTCTAAATGTATGCTACACACATTAAACATTACTTAGCTAGTCTGATTGCTTAATTTAGAGCAACTAATGTGTTAGCATCTGTGCGTTCACTCTCAGCGTAACACTTCTCCAATATGAACCATTTTCTATTAAGCACCGTCAGCCATCTAGCCTGTGCAGCTGAGCGCTCCTGAAGTGAAAAGACGTCTATAGAGAGTTGATCTATAGTGAGGCACCCCCTGATCTCAGGCACAGTGAGGTGGACGGGTCTGGGACGTGTGGTCGGTCTCTTCTGGTGGTGGTGGGTGTAGCTGATAGAGCAAACATGAGGTTTGTGTATATGTGTGTTGCTGTTTTGTGTCTACTATGTAGCATGTGCTTTGTCAGCTCCTCTGTCTGTTTTTCTTTGAGGGGTGATGTGGGTGAGGCTAGGGTGCCAGCTGTATCAGAGGGTGCAGCAGTGAGGGGAGACTGGCTGAGAGAAGCGGTCCTCGGGTGGCGTGAAGAGAAACAGCGTTGGAGCACTGGGCGGCACAGGGTGGCTGTATCCGAGCCACGTTGTCATGCCTGCACCCATACTCTGCAACTTACACTTGTGTGGCGTCACCAGTAAATCCAGAGTCTTCTGGGACAGATTGGGCCAGATCGCCATCATCTCTTTTCTCAGCTCCGCGTCCATCTGGTGCTTGTCAACACCACCTATAGGCAGATTCAGCAAACACACACACATGTACACATACACATACACAAAAACATCCATGGCCAGATGCATGGACACACATAAGTTCAGACACAGCAACACACAGAAATACACATCAAAAAATGTTTACTCAAACACAAACAGAAGCACACGGATCATTCACACCCATTCAGGTTGATAGCAAAGTCACCAGGGAGGACATACAAACATGAAAACAAAGACAAACAGGAGAAACGCCATTAGTCAAATGATGAATATAGCTGTGACTTTTTAAGAAGAGGGAAAAAAACAGGCAAAAAAAAAAACACACATCTAGTGCCATGGAAAGCACGTTGTACTTAAGCTACAGAAGGAAAGGCCTCAGGAAGAGATGAAGCTTTTCTGGGTGGAGCATAGAAACAGGACAGCACAGCACCACGCTGAGGGGGAGATACGATGGGAAATAGAAAAGAGGAAGATGTGAAAATCAGATGAAAGGAAGAAGAGGAGATTCCAAACCTTCCGTACCCTTGGCGATCTTGATGTCCAGTGCTGTGCGGATCAGGGCCATGAGGGTGGAGTTGAAGTGGACCGTGTTGTCATCAGCCACAGGCAGATCCATACGGAGCAGTCTCTGTGGGAGAGCCAGTCAGGGTGAGCAGTGAGGAGATTGGAAAAAAGGTGGGTAAGTGTGACCTCCAGGTGACAAAGGGGAGAGGGGTGGGGGTGTACGGAGTTATTGTCAGGCGGGAGGGGAAAAAGAAGCTGTGCATATCATCTGTTGCTGCTTGCCTGTGGAAATGGCTTAGCCTCAGCCACGCTGTCAAATACATTTTTACACATTTTCAATTCACTGTGAGTGCACAGTTGCTGAACGAACATTTTTTTTTTTTTAGAATGATCCCTAAACTAACTCTAAAGGACAGACTGAGCAGCAGCTACAACTATCCACAGCTCCTTTTCCGGAATTTGGAGGTTCACAGTGAGAGAAAGAGACTAGCTCATATACCAATAAACCAAAAACAACCAAGGGACCAATCGAAGGAGGGGACCATCTTGTTTTTCATTTATTGGTCTGGTCCAATTCAGGTCTTTTTGGTTTATAATTGACAGAGAAAATACGCAAACACACACAAACACACGGATGACAGAGTGATGTTTGTATGTGCTGTGACAGAAGACAGCAACATCCCAGACATGCAGCATATCATGCACCCCCCTCCCCCCCCCCAAATCCCCCATTCCCCCACATCCCATCCGAAGGACACTCCCTGAATCCACCCTCCACCCCCAAAACCCTTTCTTGCACATCCCGACCCCATGCACCATGCACCACCCATGCAATATGCCTCACAGGACAAGCAGCTGTGCAGCCTCACACAGAAAGCTTCTTCTGCTGGCGACAATAAAATGAGTCTGTAAACGTGAGTCAGGCTGAAATGATAGAGCAGCTTGCTCTGCTGTCATTAAATATCTCATGTCTAAAGTGTGAAAAATGGGAACAGATTTAGAGGGTTAATAGGTGAGAGAGAGCAGCATTCTGTGAGAATCGATAGAAGAACCAAAAAAGATGGTGCTGAAAGAATAATCCTGGAGGGTGCAGGAAATATGAGGTGGAAAGAAATATATTTCTTCTGGCAGAAGATTGACCGAAGAGCTGAATGGTGAAGCTTTAAAGAAAATATATGATAGAGAAATACATATCAGAAGATTTTGAAGGCCTTGGGAGGGGCATGTTAAAAAGAAGTGACCAAAATATATATCATTTAAACTCAACCTAAAAACTCTGTTTGTCCGTTTTTTATGTTATGTTTCATTATGTTGTCTTGTATTATTTATCATTTTTATAAATATTTTTACTTGATTTTTTTTTGATCCGGATATTGTTGTTAATTATTATTCATTTCGATGAATTTGATTTTATTGTTTATACATTTTACATTAAATTAGTTCTACTTTATTAACATTTTACCATCTATATATATATAACCACTTTATTTCGTGTATTTACTCCAACTTTTATCTGCGTGCATTGGTCTCCCAATTCATCCTAGTATTTACAAATGTATTTTGTTCCAACTACCTCAATTTACTTTTTCTCTTCCACTCTGCTTGTCACCCATGAAGCACATTTAACAACATTTTATTTATTTTTTGAAATGTGTTTTACAAATAAAGTTTGATCGATTGAAGAGTTCTTCGGAGTAAAATATCTTAATCTGTGGTACCGTCGGACTGGGTCAGGAGTCGTCTAGCACACATTTCTCCTTCTCTCTTCACCTTTTTCTGCGTATTAAAAACTGTATTGGTGTAAATGTTCTCCTAAATTCATACGTAATAAGCAAATTATTCCAGATGCTGCAACAATGGTATTCTTATTGATCTTATTGTTTTGGTTTGTTGATGCAGCTCATTAAAAAAGACTTCATAAAAAAAGAGGTCAATGTGTTGATGGAGTCCCCGGAACCAGTTTGGACAGCAAGCCAAGAGGAAGACAACATTCTGCTGTGCTTATTTGCTGCCCTCTCCTGTTTGTCCTTCATGTTACTTGGACAATTATTCATGGTTTTCATCAGAGCTTGGCGACTCTTTATGGGGTCCTAACCTGAGTTTGATTTAGGGAGGCCCACCCTCCAAAACGCTGATCCAAGACTATCGTCAAGGCTTGATTACTCTCTAACACACCTATGATCAATTGTAGTAGATTTATCTATATAGTGCGTCACACACATGTCAACCAGACGATTTTTCCTAATTTGAGAGCGTGAAAGATGCATTAGAGGTTTTCAAAAGAAAATGGAAGGTTCCAAAATAAAGGACAGTAATTTATAAATTTACCCTTAGCTGTTGAGGGGCATTGGATAAAAGGAGCTAGCACTCACTTACCGCGCGTATCGATTTTTTCATGTTATTTGGGCTGCACCCTTTCAGTGGTTATAATGTTTTGGTTGGTCTTGTGTGATGAAAACTGTACAGTTTTCATCACACATCACTCCATTGTACTCCAGCTATTCTGTGCGTTTCTTCATTTTAGTTCAGTAACACAGAGAGCACCGGTACCGGTACCTGTAAACAGTTCAAATATTTATGGAACCCAACCCTGCCGAAGACAGAAAGACAAAAGAATGCAAAGAAAGAAATAAGAAACATCACCACCCTCAGTTGGCTGTCTGTCAGAAAGCAGTCCTGCCTGAAGGCTCTGCCTTTTTTTCTTCACGACAGAGACGTCTGAAAACAGTGGAGCTAGATGGGTCATTGTTCTTTGGACTGTCTGGAAGGTCGAATGTAGGGGTTAGAGTTCTCTCATTGCTTAGGGAAAGTGGTTGGGGGGGTATGTCCTAAAAACAGACTTTTTGGAGAACTACTCCAGGAATAATTATCATCAAGGGATACATTTTTATGGAAGAGAAGCTTTGCCAAAGCGCTGAATGCAAAACATGTCACGCTGTTTGGCAGGGGATGGATGGAGGGTCCGTCCTTTAATTCAGGGAGGAGGCTTTAAGGAAGGTTGGAGTTAAAACCAAAAGGTTGAGGGCAGAGAGAGAGCATCGAAGGAAAGATCAGGGTTAATATGATTGGATGACAAAAAAGTTAGAGGTGCAAAACCCTGGGTCAAGTAACGCAATGTATCATTAGTAGGATTTTCATGAATGGCAATCACCTTACACAAATTTATTCAAATTATTTTGGAGAAATTCTCATGACTCGTCGTTAGGAATATTTTAAACTGCACATATATTGAAGCCACATCACATGCAGCAGTAAATAGTGTAAAAATTTGACCCCGGGGTCTGCTGGAAAAAGAGAAGGGTCTGGATAAAGGGATGAAGAGCGTTGGAGTGATCTCCTGTGCCTACAGACTGTTTGGCCGGCTGCCCCCCTGAGGCACACAGTGATCTGCCAATGATGTTTCATGAGACTCTCACAAGGAACACATGCTAACATAAAGGCACATTTCGTTGTTATCATTCTGTATATCTACTTTTGATAACAATTTGTGTGGGATTAATCGTGTCTTTGCTGACTCTCTGACAGACAGGCGTCTGTGCTTGGGGTCGGTGGTGGTTTTCGGCCATGCAGAAGGCAGGTGAGGGGAGGGGGTGTATATGTTTGGGGAGGGGAGCAACATGCAGAGATGAGGGGGGCTGGAAACAGAATAGAACTGCATTGACAACAGAACCAAAGGACAAAGAGAAGATTGGACTTGCGGATAGAAAAGGCTGCTTTGGGGCTCAGAGCTGCTACATGAAGGGTAACGGAAAAAGAAAAAGAACTGCTCATGGCAACCAAAGGCTCTCTGAAGGAAACACATCACTGACACAAGCCCCTCTGCTCTCTCTACCGTTAGAGGTAATGTCTACATGTATGACTGACTGCTGCTGTGTGTTTGTGTGTGTGTGTGTCTGCTTCATCCACAGGATGGAACGAGTCAGAGGACGTAAGTCTGGCGGACCTTCCAAGCCCTGCTGCACACGCAAGCTTCTGTGTGCGTTTAGTGTGTGTTTGGCAGCGTGTGACATGCACTTCCTTATCGATTGGAATGTGCAGCTTTTGCTAGTTTGTGCATGATGTGTGTCCATCGTACGCGGCGCAAACGAGCTGAGAAGGTCCCTCTTTACGTCCCCTCCTGTGGATACACACCCTCACTTCAACCTTCAACCTAATTGTCTTGCTGCCTCCACCCGCCGATCCCACACCACCACACAACGCCACAACACCGACCAGCTCACCCCCATTTTCCATGAAAAAGAAACAGAACAAAAGAAACGACGACACTAAAGGTTTACACCACGTTAAGCGCTTGGATCCCTTGCCCCCCCCCCCTCCAAAAAAAAAAACAACCCCTCGACACCCATAGGAGACTCAGGTGAGGCTGCGGTCCTTTCTGACCTTGTAGGCCACCCGTGCTGGACACCTCTTCCCGAGGCCTAGTGGAGGACACATGTGCCTCAGCATGTCATACATTTCCCTGCAACTGATCCTGCAACTGCATCATCAGTCAGTGCCACCACCCCGTTAACAAAAGCACAAAAAGAGAGAGATGGAGACATTGTTGAGTGAGGGGGAGGTTGAAGAGGGGAAGAAGTAAAGGAAAGGTGTGAGAGAGAGAGTGAGAGAGAGACTGGTGAAACATTTGGTTAAGGGGAACAGGATCACAGTTTCATAGATTGAGAGAAGAAAAAGACCAAACCAAAGTCAAAAAGAACACAAACACCGGGTTACTGGCCTGAAGAGGAGTGTCTAGATTTGCCGCTAGTGTCAACATGTCAAAAAAGAGATGACAGAGCAGATGACAGAGACAGGAAGGGGAGGAGCTAGGATTGGAATTTCATGAGTTAATACATTGGTTTGTACAAAAATAAACATGTGTTGGATCGTGTGTGTTTGCAAAGAGCGGGGCAGAGCTTGGCAGCAAGCTGCCCCTTCTCAGACGAGGAGAGGAGGAGGAGGAGGAGGAGGGGGAGGAGGAAGGGGTGTCAATGCAGTTTCTGTCTTTCCCACAACCCCCAGTAACCAAGAACAATGCAACACTACAGTGGCTAACTGACTGTAGCTTGCTACAATATAGCAATGGCTCCACAGCAAGCAAAAGAAAAAAAAACAAGATCAAGAGAAAGAAAGATTTATTTTACAACAAAAAAAAAAAAGACAAATTCCTAATGTGGATTTATTTTTCCATTTCAAATAGTGCATTTCACATGCTTCTCTGGGTGTCTGCATTGTCCCGCACATTCTCCCAGCCGTTCAGAATGCAAGTCGATTATGAAGGAAAAGAGTTTGTAAAATTGAAATGAAAAATAAAATAAAACGATATATATAAATATATAAAAGCGGCATTCAGTCCATTCCTGGATGCTGTGGCTAGCATGTGTGGTTTAAAGATTTTGTTTGAATGGGAGTCAAACCTTGCAGGCCACCCTATGGGGGCATTTCTTGCCTAAGCCGAGAGGCGGGTCGATAACTCGTAATAAACTGTACATGTCCTTATAATGAATGCGCCCGCTGCAAGAAGAATACAGGGGAATTAGAAACACACAGGCACACACACAAAAGACACACACCATAAAGAAGAGAGAACATTAGGAGGAAAAGCACCATATTGACAAAGTACACAGTGTCTGAGAATACTTGACAGTATGTTTGCTGTAAGTCATAGCTCTGTAGACACCTGTACACATCAAAGCACCTAAAATACACATTTCATTGCATCTCATTGTTGAAAGTGTTGTTTTAGTCCGACTGCCCCTTCCGTCCCCTCACCAGCATAACCACTAACCAGATGGTGGGAAAACATGCGCTTGGTAAACAACTAAATGCTTAATAGCCGCTTGTGGTGTGCAGATGCCCTCCCTCTTAAATATATGTCCGTCGTCAGCCTTGTGGTTTTGTTCCCTGGCTTCCGTTTCGTCCGTGCCACCGTCAAAAAGGCAGGGCTGAGAGAAGCAGGTTAGTTTCAAGAGAGAGACACGTCGTTTCTAACAATATACAGCAGAGGTTCCTTTTTGCGACCGTAGAGTTTAGAATTTGATAGCAAACAATCAGCGCCTCCTTTTTACAATTACAGTTATTTCCCCACATCTGGAGATTTATCTCCAAAAGTTGCTGGGTCATCATTTCTCAACCGTTGGTCCGATTTAGTCCAACAATTTGGTGCCTATGAATCGACTGGAGGACATCTACCTTGTGAATATTATATATTACTTACTAGGGAGGTTTTTGTTGTTGTTACAAAAAACACTGTTTTCCAACCATAACTCAAAAACTGTTCAATGGATTACATTCAAACCTTATACCCACATATACCTTAGTGCGAGGATGAACTGGATTGGTGTGTATATTGTTTATAAATGTATATTTTCTGACATCAGAGGGAGCTTTATCTCCGAAAGTTTTGAGGCCATAATATTTCAACCATTGTTCCAATTTAGTCCAAATTCGATGACTCTGAATGGACTGGAGGAGATCTAATTTGTATACATAGTGTTCAACTCTAATAGTTCATGTTTGACTGATATTTGATGTTAAATGCTATTTTTTTGGCCATAACTAAACATTGGTCCAATTTATATAGATAGATAGATAGAGAGAAAGAGATAGAGAGAAAGAGAGAGAGAGAGAGAGAGAGCTAGAGAGATAGATAGATAGGAGGCCTTTTTGGGATTGAACCTTGTTGTCAGGGACGGCAGCCCATTTCCATCCCACATTCCCTGTTGAGAGCAGTCAATGTGCAGTCCACAGAACATCAACACACAGGACCTGGAATACCGATACTATGAAATGTAGCATGTCTACTGGAGACAGTTTGAGGAGGGAGGAGTTGGACAGGGCAACTTGGTTTGAGGTGTAGACGTTGCCACATTAAGTTTTTCGGCAGTATGCAGATTCCAGGAGAGGGAAAAGGTTTTGGGATTTGTAGGGATGTGTTTCATGACAGTTTACAGAAAATAGGAGGAAGGGGGGGAAGAAGGTGGGGTAGTACCATGTGAGAGAGATAAGTGGATGCCTGATGAGATTCATATTCTGCTATATTAACAATTGAAACGTGTGCTTTGCTGACTCTTGCCTGGATCTATATGATTTGAAAACCACGCGGTGATGCCTCACCCAGTAAAGACTACTGGAAGGAGTATATTAACCCTTTAATGTCCTAACCAAAAAAATAAAAATGCCTGCATTTACTAATGTATTATTTTTGATACTCTAACGTTACCATAAAATGACAAATGGTTTGGGAAGCATTTTTAAACACAGTCAAAAAAAAAGCCTGATTTAGAAAATGATTTCATGTTTTGTATTTCCTGTTTTAATTAGAGTCGCTCAACTTTACGGTAGAGCATTAGGCTTTTTTGGTTGTATTTAAATTACATAATTCTGTCCAGCAAGTCCAAACAAGCTTTAATGAGCCAAAAAAAAAATCCAAATTATGGAATAAGACTCTCTCAATAGCCATGGTTAATGCCTCCTCCTCGGTGGCCCCTTTAACTTGCGGTGTCCCCCCTGGACTCCATCCTTGGCCCCTTACTCTTTAGCATAAACAGGCTGCCACTTCGGTCGTCTTATAAACAGGTTATGTCTATTGGCAGACATTTATCAATAAGAAATGGAGACTCAAAATGTGCTCGATCAACCAGCTGATCAGGACATTAAAGGGCTTTAGTACCCCTTGTGACGTTATGTGGACTACTGGTGTGGACGCAAACAGAAATCTCACATTTTTATGGAGAGAAAACATAACTATTTCTTTCACTTCGTCATTAAGTAATTATAAAAGTTGCATTGAAGCCTGCTAAGTTAGCGCTGTGTTGTCTGTATGTGAATCTGAGTGCGTGCGCATGACCACTCACCAGGCTGCAGGATCATACTCTGCCCATATCCTGACATACTCATCCAGGTGGTGAGGTCCCAGTATGGAAGAATCTCTAGTGAGATACTCAAAGTTGTCCATGATGACGGCTACAAACAAATTCAGCATCTGTACACAATAAACACACAGGCACGTGTGAAGTCTGTGAGAGACCACCTCAAAACGGGTGACTGCTGAAGCTGTGAGAGCTGCAACATCCTGACACAATGAAGAAGGGCGTATTCAATCGGCTCGCAAAATCATTTGTCAGAAGATGTTACATGGACATCTCGAGGTGCAGCAGAGGGCCTAAATTATGTAGAATGTACTCACCAGGAATGAACAGAAGAAGATGAAGGACACAAAGTACATGTAGGCGAACTGGCTGCCACACTCTGGTTCTGGGTTCCCTGACAGCTCGTCACACTTCTTACCCCCCAGACATGCAAGCATGATATCATGCCAGGCCTCCCCTGTTGCACTCCTAAAACACACAGAAGCCTTCACTGAGTTTTAAGGGATTTGGATTCAGCAAAAAAGGAATATTTTTAGTTAGTTCTGGTAGGTGAAGCGTCAACAGGTATGCCCTGCTGCTGATTTAGCTTATTTTGTTCCTGAGGTCGTCACGTATGGTTATTTCACAGTTCCTGGCAGACACTAATCCTTTTCAGGGCAGGGCCGGCTTTCTTTACATAGTATGCATATAGATATAGGCTAATAAAGTTGGAAAAAAATGCATACACATATATATTGAATTGAAATAAAGCGCACAAACACACACATGCATGCACACACGTAATCACCTGAACAGAAGCATGAGAGCCTGTATGAAGGTCCTGAAGTTGTTGTGCTCATTGATGGCACTGTCTGCATCTTCTTCCAGTGCAATGTTACCAAATAGCTGTTGCAGACAAGCAAAGTGTTAACACCATAAATTGATCAAAGTCGTTCTTCAGTGAGCTTTCTGGCTATATTTGGCGCTAAAATAGACCATAATACACTAAAACCTTTACTGCACACATGCCTCAGCCGACACTTCCATCATCGCAACCGCCATCAGCATCCTCTGAGACATATTTAATGTATCGCAAAAGCACTATACAAAATTTAAGTGAAGGCTCTCACCCACCTGCATCCCAATGATGGCGTAAATGAAGAACAGCATGGCAATGAGGAGGCAGACATAAGGCAATGCCTGAGGAGAGACACATGAATCATCAGGTCACTGCTTCGTATATGATAGTGCATCTAGGCATTGTCTTTGTATAGACAGTACATATAGAATATTTGATATATTTACATCAGTACAATATTTGCAAATATAAATGAAAATCAATTCTAATTGGACGTAAACCTTGAAGGATTGAACAAAGGTCCAGAGCAAGATACGGATGGTTTCTCCCTGCCTCAGCAGTTTGATGAGACGAGCTGCCCTGAAGAGCCTCAGGAAACTCAGGTTGATGAAATTATTCTACAGCAGAGCCACAACATAACCACAGAGATAAAAGAAAGAAAGAACGAGAGAGAGAGAGAGAGAGAGAGACAGTGGTTCATGGGGTGTGGTGGTGGTGATGGTTGGAGGATAAGAGTTAGGGTAAGCGTTCAGATTCAAAGCAGGGAAACGGGGAAAGGGGACAATAGAGAAAGGAGAAAGAGGGGGAAAGGAAGACAGAAGGATTTGGGGTTGGAGTAAAAGGAAAGAGAAGTCGGTTTTACTTCAAAATGTGCAGACAGTTTTTCTTAGACAGGCAAAATATAAAGAAATGAGAGTAAAAAACATTCAAACTCAAACTGAGGGAGAATCAAACTCAATATAAAAAAAAAAGAGAATTAAGAGCCAAACAAGTCAAAGCAAACCAAACAGAAATAAGCAAGGCCCCAACAAGCTGTTCATTTCCATTAAGATGGACAAAACAACACAAGGGAAAGGAAGTCACCCATATCTAAATTGTCTCATCCAGGTGGGTTATGTAGTAGTAATTGTGGTAGTAATGGTGAGTAGTTAAAGTGCAGGGATGTCAGGACGTTTTGTTGAAAAGACAACCAAATGCACTAATTCTCTCAAGGCAAAATGTGCATCACTTTAACATGAAAGAAGCCCACAGCATGCAAATGTGCACTAGTACAAGGCAAACCAGCAACGCTGATGACACCATCCAAAGTCACGTGACATTCAGTAGTGATGTCACAGGTTCACAATATAACCGCAGGGTGGTTGAAGGACAGTTTGAAGCTCAGATATCTTCCATGTTTTTTTTCCGTAGGATAAATGCACACCTTTTGCATTAAAGGTTTATGCAATTTTCCATATAAATTGTGTTCATTTTTATTTTTATTTGTAAAAAAATGATTCTTAAATGAAATGTATAATAGAGAGTTCTTCAACCATGAACCCCATTAAAAAGGAAAAGAATGCATTGGAAGTGCGATTGAGCTGAGACTTTAAGTGCTAAAAAGGGACTGGCAGCAGTCACATGCAAGAGAGAATATCTTAAATTGTGTGTGCGTGTATGTGCGTGCGTGTAGGTGTGTGTTCAAACCAAAGACATGCATCACTTGTTCTATCTGCCAGAGGCAAAGCTTTGGATCCACTCTCTTGTTACTGGAAACACTCTCCCAGTCACTGCCGTGTGTGGGGGTGTATATAGACGTGCATACAATGAATGATTAATCTCAATGGATAGATAGCCATCTATTCCAGTTTATACACTCCTATCCTTTACAAACTGAACATTAGTATTCAGTAAAGGATGCACAGTATGAGACAGACTCATGGCTGAATGCCATTTATGAAATGAGCAGTGACTGGGGGAGAGTTTGAGTTCGTAAACTTGCAACAAATAAAAAATGAGTTTTTTGCGCCATGAGGGTCAAGAAAATCATCCACATGCAGTTAAAACAGATGCAGTAAAATAAGATGTCCAAAAAATTACAAACCATCTACAAGTGGATGTTGCAGACATATGGTTTATAGCGGCAAATTTTTGGATTTTTGGTTGGTTCGGAGAACAACCAGAGAGATTGGCCAAGCCGGTTGTCATGGGTGCACAAAGAGGATTCATAGTGCATTTTGATTGGACAGAATCGCAGGAAGTAGTAGGTGTTGGGGGGAGAAAGGTTTGGGCCGAAGTTGAAGAGAGTAGATCAACGATTTAAAGAAAGCATGTAAAAAGATAAAAAACAAGAAAAACCAACAGTCAATAAAGAGAGAAGTTAGCACATCAGCAGGTTCTGTCTGCAGAGTTTGAACATTCAATATCGCAGGGAGACCAAGGATCAAGATAGTACACTTCCTAAATGATAAACCGTGATGGAATGCTGATATTAAGACCAACCAATGAAGTTAATATTCACTAGAATCTGTCTGACTCACTTCAAATCAAACCCAGAGAGCTTGAATCATTGTTCCGGGGGCTTCCTCGATGAGAGAACTCATCGAGGAAGATGGTGCATCGGCTTCAAAGAGCCGATGCACCAAATGTCGGCCAGCAAACGTCAGACTCATTTTCCTCTCAATTTTATGAATTTGTAGTATTAACTCTTAAAAACTTCCAGGACAAGCACGACTATTTTAGTCCAAATGGAATATTTGGATAATAATATGAACAATTAAATCCTAACAGGAAGTTTTGAGCAATCATGCTTTACCTAAGAAACCATTCCATTTTTTCTGTCTGAACAAATCTTTAGAGTATTTCTAAATTTAGTATGTAAAAACATAAAAGTGTGTGTTCACATAAACCGGGGGACTTTCTCCCAACATACATGCACTAATACATACAGACGGTTCCTCGCCATTGGCCAGCGAATTCTGAACAAAACATGATAATTGGCAGGATAAAGCACATTTATGGAGCAACATTGTAGGAAGATACAGCAAAGTAATTATTAAGATCCAACTTTAATAAACTTGACTTTTAAGCAATGGTAGGAGTAACCGTATGTGATCCAATTCAGTCCAAATTTGGTGGAAATGAATTGACTCCAGTAAAATCTGCTTTGTATATATCCTATAATATAGTTCATAGTTTACTCATTAGAACTCAATGAAAATCCTTGTTTTTCAGACATCCAGTGGGATACTGAGGGCTGCTTGCAGAAGCTCTGTGCTGTGACTACTGAGCATCAGCTTGCTCGCTGCCTTGCTGTTATTGTCTCCGTGTTACTCTGGAGTCTGGTCTCTCCTTGTCTCACCAACTGGGGCAATTATATAAGACTTTCAAGAGTTGTTAATGCATGACTGAGCAACGCCAGACTCAACAGTGGCTTCTAACTCATGCTCTCCCGTTCTCCTTGCTCCCTCTACTGTATGTTTTTAGACAATAAGACAAACGTAAAAGCCCATAAAAACAAGCGGGAAGCTCACCTAAAGAATGGTCACACTTGCTCAAAACATACACAAGCACACAATTCTGATACAATATCAAAAAATGTCTGCTTGACCCCTCAGTATAGATTTCTCAAAACATCCACATGTAGAGATTTTCCTACTTACCCCAAGCTCGGTAACAAGGATGTCAGTAATGCTACCCAGAACTGTCACACAGTCAAAAATATTCCAGGCATCCTTGAAATAGTTCTGTGAGACGAAAGAGAAGAGTTGAGGTACAGAAAACGGCAGAGGGAGGATGATGATGATATGTAAGGCGAGTACAATGAGGTGACATGAGGAGGGTGAGAGGAGCATGGATGTGGAAAGGAGCAGACATAAAATATTGACGGAGGAATGGATGATAGGAAGAATTGCGGCAGAGACGGACCATAGTCATATAAAAAGGAAAATGATATTAAGAGATATGAAAATGGGTAAATGCAGAAAGAGAAAATCAAGGCAAGAAAGAGAATATAAGTCAGATAGACAGAGAACAAGAAAGGGGAAAATAGACACATGCCAGGGTCTGACAGCAAATGGAGAGGAATTAGACTAGACAAATGATCTGTGGTGTCAGCATGGAGGATGAATCAAAGACAGATCACACCATCACATATTGTCTATTCTTCAAAAAACCATTTAAGGGGTTAACTTAATACCTCTCCTAAATGTAATTAATGAGGTCATCCGTACATCTACAAGAACACATTTATATAAAGATATATGGATGTTTAAATGTTCACTCAGTAAGTAGAGACTCAAAGTGGGAAAGCTGATGATTTAGGTCTGCTTCTGTTTCTCTCATCCTCATTGCCTGCAGCCAAACTGTGCATTAGATAAGTGGATGGAGAGGACGAGAGCAAAGGAGGCGGCTATTAAAATGGAACATCTTGACAAACAAAAACACACACGCACAAGTCACAAAGGGACATGCTAAGTGTATGTTTAAAATTTTCCTTACCCAAATCCTGTCCTGCTTAACGTCCTCCCTCTCTCTAATCTGTACTGCCGCCTTTCTGTCATTCACTCTTCTTCTAATTACCGCCCTCCAATCCTGTGTCTCCTCCCAGCATTAATTTCTAAACGTCCATCCATTCTTTCCTTGTCTGCACACTTTACTGCTGACGGCTGCTATTATTTGCATGATTTTTTTAATTGATAGCAGAACGTTATTTCTTCACAGTCTCTCCTTAAATGTATATGACGTTCTACAGAATAGACAATACATCCCAGTGCATGAAAATAATAGATTAAGCAGAGTGAAGACCTCCATGCAATGAAGCAGAAACGGGGATATTGAGTGTTAAAATGAGCTACTGCCTGATTATAACAGCTTTTTAGCACTCTCCTCACAAACACACAAACACACACACAAACACACACACACACACACACACACAGAGTCACTCACACACTCACCAGGGCTCCGAAGGCGATGATTTTCAGCACACACTCCATGGAGAAGAGGGAGGTAAACATTATGTTCAGGTTGGCTAATACACCTTCATAGGTGTTGGATGCTCCATCATACTACGCGCACACACACACACACACACACACACACACACACACACACACACACACACACACACACACAGGGCATAGAGAGACAAAGAGAAATCAAGAGACACACCCAAATGAGAAACCTTCTAGTTACAGGTTAATGCTTCTTTGTTCATAAGTGTTCATGTTTGTGACATGTACAATTTTACCTTCATCATCAGCACAACCGTGTTGAGTGCGATCATCGCCATGATTGTATACTCAAAGGGCGGCGACACCACAAACTCCCACATTCGGTACTGAAAGCTCAGTTTGTTCTGAGGCATGTGGCGCGTCAGGGGCTTGGCATTGATGGCAAAGTCTATGCAAGCTCTCTGCAGAAAAACACACACACACACAAAATTGCTTCATGCTTCTACGATATTCCACTCCTGGTTCTATCTCTCTACAATCCCCCTCCCTGCCTTCCAGTCACTCCCCTGATACTCTTAGGGCCTGATCTACTAAAGGTTTGCATATGTATAAACGGGTGCAGACTTGATAGCACCTGCAAACAAATGAGCAAGCTGATCTACTAACAGTGCGCACTGAGGAATGCGTCTGTGAAAGTTGCAAAATAATATTCGCTATTCATTTTGTACGTTTGCCTTGATGAAAATGCAATATCAAGCTTTTCTACCAGAGTGCGCAAAATAATGCGAGGAGTCGATGCAAATAGGTTAATTTAACATACGCAATGTGATTTTCTAAGCCCGTAAGAAAAAATTGCGGGGCTTGTGATTGCGTCTGTATTTAAAACATTTGAAGGAATGTGTTTTTTGGCACAGTGTCGCAGAAAGTCCCAGTTCAGCCAATTGAAAAGCTGGTTCCGTTGTTTGGACTGCACTGGAAGAGCATTACTATACAGCCAAGAAAAAAGCAGGCCAGATTGTAGTTGCCTGCTGTTTGTTACACAAGATTGCCAAACATCAGGGGATGGTGGCTGATTCCATGGACGTTGAGACGGAGAAAGACCACTGACCATGATTGTGGCTGTGCGCTCTCTCCTCCTTCTCCATTACCCGGCTGCTCCGTTGTCGGACCACTTGGATTGAAAGAGAGACCCCACCAAAACGCCTATCTTCGATCCCTCTTGCCACTGCACTGATTGCCATCGTCAGACCAGATACGGCGTTGACTAGCTACCTAGTTGTTCTCTGTGGCTTACCAGCTGCCTGGTGGTCCTCTGTGAATGACCAGCTGCCTGGTGGACCTCTGTGGCTTACTAGCTGCCTGGAAATGCAGTGCCTAAGCGCGTCTGCCAGAGAGGAACCACCTCCTGCGCAATAAATTAATCCATCTTCAACAATTCAACTTCAATAAATTACATACATCCAGGAGACGTCGGCTCATCACAGAAAGTAAGCTGCACCTGCTACTCAGTAGTGTTCAGAAGCATATTTGCCAGCGGCCCCCCAACTGTTTTATCAACGACTTATGTCTTATCTTCTCTAAATGTCATCTGTCAGTGATTTTTTTTAACTAACAGCATTGACATTCTCGCATATACTCCCCCATATCCTGTGTCTTTTGGTAATATTCAGATTTCTCTACTGTAGCTCAACAACACGTTTATTTGCCCCTCACTAACACCTCCAATTCCAGGGTATTAACTTTAATTTAGCACTTGCGGTCACTCTTCTCTCCGTGCGAACGCTCCATGGCAGAAAGATGAAACAAATGCAAAACACTAATTTAAATAGTACAGCCTCCACCATGTTTGTACGTTTTTTCCATACCCGCATTTTTTCTGAGTAGATCACAAGCAAACCAAACGTGCAATCCGTTAGAATGCAAACACGGTTTAGCATTTGCTATTTGGGATCTTAGTAAATCAGGCCCTTAAACTCTATCCTCCTTCACCTCATTTTTTTCCAAACTGTAGTCCTCCATCATCTTGTCCCCTTGCTCCTGGAAGGTGATGATGATGAGAGCTACAAAGATGTTTACGAAGAAGAAGGGGAAGACCACGAAGTACACCACGTAAAAGATGGACATCTCCATCCGGTACCCCGGGCTTGGGCCCTGGTTCTCATAAGTCGCATCCACTGAATGCTTCAGCACCCTGTAGTATAAGAACGGGGGATGGGCGAGGTTATATGTTTTCACATGTCGTCAACTGTGTGATTGTGCACGTTCACGTATACTCACTGCGGCCACCCCTCTCCAGTAGACACTGTGAAGAGGGTGAGCAGGGCCCAAGCCACATTGTCGTAGTGGAAATCGTACTTCTTCCACTCCCGCTTCTGCGCTTTTACTTCATTATCACGTTCATACACCAGATACTCGCCCCTGAAATACCACATATCATTTCATCAGCATAATGCATATTTGTTCTTGTATTACAGAGGCCCATCGCAGTAAATGTGCTGCAACTGGAGAAAAAACATGCAAATAGACAAAAATTAAGAGAACATCTTCATCAGTCTGACAAAACATGGGCAGCATTTGGAAAACCTGCTGCAAAAGCACCAACGCAACAGCACAACAGCTCTACACCAACAGAGCAACAATAATGAAAGGGACTTAATATTAATGAGCTGACCAGGATGTTTTCACAACTTTTGGTTAATAGAGTTAGGGTACTTCCTAACCTGCAGTCACGCTCAAACTCTTTGGATTCATCAGTGCAGTAAAAGAAGCGCCCCTTGAAGAGCTGCACAGCCACCACAGCAAAGATGAACATGAAGAGTAGGTAGACAATCAGGATGTTGAGCACATTCTTCAGAGAGTTGACCACACAGTCAAAAACAGCCTGAGGACCACAAGAGAGAAAAAAAATAGGAAGAGTTGTGGCTTATAGTGAAAGATACAGTGGAATTAGATTATTTATTTTTGATCAATGATTAAGCCTATGCTGTCGTCCCGGACAGCAAAGGGTATATCCCCGAAAATACCCCAATCCCTGATTAAACTCCTAAAATTCAATGTGAATTTATGTAGAAGAAACAGTATTTTTCATTAAAAAAGATCCCTCTATTGAGTAAAGTATGAAATATTAGAGTAAACTATGATACATAGAAGATAAAGCTCCCCTCCAGCCGATTCAAATGCACCAAATTTGGACTAAATTATCCTAAAATTTAGGAAGTTGCGTCCAAAAAATTGTGATTCACATTCACACAGGTGAAACATTTTTACGTGTGCATACCTTGAGTTTGGGCAGACGTTTAATGGTCTTCAGAGGTCGCAACACTCTCAGAACCCTCAGAGACTTGATAGTGCTGATGTCTTTTCCCTTACTGCTCCCCCTGCATACGTGCACACCCACAAACACACACGCAAAGTAAACAGTCAGCAGGTTCTGGTGAAAATGACAGCCTGAGTCCTGTCAGTTCCAAAATGGCAGTGCACAGCCATTCCTTGATGGTTTTTGTGTCGGAGTTAACTCAAGAAGAGTAACTGCGTCTGGGTTACATACATAGCAACACATGCTATTTGATATTGCTATCGTATTCCACTCCAGCCTGTCAAAGAGTGAGGTTAGCAATGTAGCTCCATGCTAGAGTTGGGTGGTACTTCATATCTACAGAACATGCTATGGGAACAACTGACGTCACTCCTTTCTGAATGACATCTGGTAGCTACTCTTGTTAAACACTTTGCAATGTATTTCAATGCTTGACAAAGACGGCTACAGCCTTGGCTTGCGCATGCCCAACTAATAGTGACATATTTTCATGCTGCATTGAAACCTTGCTTTACATGCTGCAATATTTCCTCTTTGAAGCAGCAGTTTGAGTGATGGAGAACTCTATTCTACACAGAGGCATTTGCAGAGAGAGTTTAGTTGTGGTCTCAGGGAGACATAAACCACCTCATATTCTCTGTTTGCTTCTAATTAAAGGAAGCCATGTTAGAGAAGTAACAAGAGTGACCTACTGATGATGACAGCTTAGCCACTTAGTGTCACTCTTTATCTTTCCAGAGTCTGAGGTGACATTGGACTTAACCATAACACCAAATCGAAGCAACATCAAATAATGTCCAACACCCCAATGGTTGGTATGCTTTTGCAGCACATCGCCTCTATGGAAAGACATTTATTTCGGTAACACTTTATAATAAGACAGCCTTCATAAAGGATTTATAAATGGTTTATAACTAGGCTATAAAGTTATAAGTCATTAGTTAATGTTTAACAGAGCTTTCAAAATTATCAACATGGTTCATTATTTGGCTATATCCAGTTAGCAGTACAGATAAGTGTTGTCATTATTGGGCAAGCATCAGGTCTCTGATACCATTTAAAGTCAAAGTGTTATAATAGCTTATTATTGAGTTGTAAGGCGTTTATTACTTAATAAGTGAACTACGTACAAGCCATTTATTAATCTTTGATAAGGGGAGTCTTATTATAAAGTGGTACCGTTATTTCTTCACTGAATACATACTGCAGACTGAACCCAAAAAAGATTCCTCTCAGACTCCAGCGGGTTAAACTTTTAAGAGCTCAAAATTTCGTCACGCTACAAAGTGTATTAAAGTGGGAAGGATTTAAATTAAAAGCCAAACTCTCTCTTTGGATGACTCAACCAGCAGATTTCTATCATCTCCAAACTACAAATAGGATAAACTGGTTTAAAAGCATTGTTCGAACCGCATGGAATCTTCCCTTGTAAGCCGTTTTGGCAAAGGCAAAGATAAGTTAGCAGGTATTTCCTTGTGGAAATGCTGATATTTTCTTGATTTTCTATGTAGGTGTGACTGGGAAAACATTTTGTATCAGGCAGACTGAACACTCAGCACAAAGTTCACCGTCATAGAAAGCATACTGTTAACTTATGTTAACCTGTTTACTTCTAAGCATAATGGGAAACATGATGGTAGTTTAACGTCCTGCTCTGACTGCTCGAGATTTCTCGCCAAACCACCATGTTGCCTGGAGCCATGAACGTTAAAGGTGATCCTTTGGTGAGAGGGCAGCTGTGTGGCCAGCTGCCTGTGTCTAACATATGTTCTACCAGATGTCTGGCTGCTGGTGGATGGAGAGTTTTTTCGGGTACGCTTTGCAGCTGTGATTGGATTTGTGCTGCATACATCTATGTGTGTGTGAGGGAGAGAGACTACAACTACGCTGTAAAAAAAAAATTCTGTATAGTTTAAGGTCAAACAACGGCAGCTGTGTTTCCTGGAATTTTGCTGGAAAAAAATATGGTCGCAGTGTGCATGACATTACTGTAAATTACCATAAAATGCATATATAATGACAACTTATTAACAGTAAAATAGTGAATTCTATAAAATAACAGCAAATTACAAGAAGTTTCCGGAGTTTTAATCTAGAAATCAACATTATTTCACAAATATTTTAGAATATTTTAGGCACCTTCTGTCCGGTGAAATTACAGTATGCTGTTGCTAAATGGTTCAAGTTGTTTACTTACGTTTTCACATAAGCAACGTCTGTCGTTTACAAAGAATACTACTTTTACGGTAATGACTTGCTTGTGACATTATTGTATTTTTCCTTTAATTTTAACAAAAGTTTGTATGTTCACAATACAAATTCTGTGTTTACCACATATTCTGACCCTAAATAAAAAAAAAGCAATTTGCTGTTTCTTTCATTCATTGATTCATTCATTAATTATCCGTAATCGGTTATCCTGTTCAGGGTGGTGGAGGCTGGAGCCTATGACAGCTGCGAGCGGCGGGGTACACCATGGACGAGCCGCCAGTTATTTAAAATAAGTCACTCTACTACGGGAAAATACCTTTTTGAATTTTGCCGTCTTTAACTGTTGCCAATTAACAGTTTTTACAGTAATCTCTACCGGCAATTTTTTACAGCCTAGGTAAAAAGTAACCAAAAAAATGCTAGCGAGCAAGATGAAATTAAATCTGCATTTTATGGGTAATTTACGATAATGTGCGATACATGTCGACCGCATGTTTTCCAGCAAAATTCTGGCAACCAAAGCTGCAGGTATGTACATCATTTTCTTTTTAGAGTGTAGGCTCTACAGCACAGATTTTCTTCCTTTTCAGAGCACCTAGTCATAGCTATGTGTGTGTTTCTTCAGCCACACTTTCTTCTGCCTGTGCAGGAATGTTGTTTTTTTTCCAAATTTGTGTTTGGATTATGTTCATGTGCTAATGATACTTCCCTGTGATCAACCTGTGACTAGCAGGAAATATAAAATGGCACATCTGAGTCAAGGATGTGGATGTGAGATTTAGCTGTTTTCCAAATAGAGCTGTTCCATGGTGAACAATGGCAAAAAGGGAAGAGTAGACAAGTACAGATTTCAACCGTGTTGAAGGAGTTATGACAATGGAAGAGATGTGTGATCAGAAGAAGAGGCGCTTTGAGAGCCTCGAGAAAAAGAAGGGGGGAAATAGTGAGAGAACTTTACCCGCCGCCGCTGTTGGTGGTCCAAATGCAGAAAATGAAAAAGGGGTGAGAGAGAGTGAGACAAAGGCAGAGAGACAAAAAGACACAAACAGAATGCCACGCAGAGAAAGGGGGGATTTTTGAGGAAAAACATCCATATGAGAGACAGAGACAGAGAAAAGAGAAGACAAGGCCGACTCTTATATTAGATCAGCCCTCCCAAAAAACAGTAGGCCTCCTGAACCAATCTAACACACACAAGCATGAAAAAGCAAACTTGAAATCTACACACAAAGCATAGGAAAACAAAACCATACTATTAACTTCAGCTCTAAAATGCTAATAGTCATGAAGTTGCATCTGGAAGTCACCATTATTACTGGTCTTTCCTAAAAATACCATTGGATTAACTGGTTTTGGTTGCTTCATTGTATTTCTAATTTAAATCCACCGTATTGCAATTCCCTCAATGTCTTCCAAATCCCACATTTAAAAAATAATGACTTTCTTTCAATTGCAGATTAGCTGAAACCTCACGAGTTACGCTGTATGCCAGTGTTCAACTTACTGCGATAGTAAGGTTTCTATCCCCACATGTAGGGTCTTCATATAGTTTTATGCATTGCTAGGAATAGCATTGCAGTATCTGGGAAGTCGGACTGCCATCTCCACATAGCTAAACGGTTTATGGAAACAAATAGATGCATTCCACTTAGAATGATCACATAGACTGAAAGAGAACACCTTTTGTTGAAGAACATTTCACACCTCCCAGATAAACCTCTTTTGGGAACAAAAAAAAAATTGAATCATATTTGAATAATATGCTAATTCTATTCAATTCAGCTTTTGCTAATAATAATACTTGATTTAGTGGTTTATTTTAGGCACAATTCTTACATAACGTATTAATTAAGACTCCCACCACACGCAGCAGTGACTGCAGTCAGCTCCTCATTCATACATTCAACTTGAATTAACTTGAAACAATTAAGTCTAATTTTCATTTTTTTTTGTGCTTACTGTTTTAACAGTAATACAATCAGTTCACTTACAATATCAACTTTGTGTATAATATGTTATTTCAAAAGTAAAAAATATGTCTTTTGTTTTTGTCCCCATGTTCTGGTCGACTCTTATCTCCGTTACAAAACCACATACAGCTCAGCTAAAAGCTCCTACTATGAATCACGTGACCTGCTCTCAGTGATGTCACTTCCTCTGGCAGGAAAATGTGAAAGTCAGTAAAGAATGTCAAGCTACTTCTCTCATTTTTTCTTCCAAATGTTGAAGATACACTGACAGTAGATTCCATATTAGTGTCATATTTGTGCTCATGCTATTGGAGTGGATCTTTTATTACATTTTTACACACAATACGACATCAGGAATCCATGATATTCTGTTTTTAAAAATAGCATGTGGTGTTTGTTTTGAGGTTAACACATGGTGGACAATGTTATCTCTGTTACTGGTTCGTTGACTAGTAAAGGATCGACACTTTGAGAGTGAAATGTTCCAGTTTTCTTTCTTCTCCAGGTACGAGTTATTCTGGGTCATTTCAATGTAAAGGCTACATTTGTGGCGGTAGTCCAGGACATTTCTTTATTTGAAATGTACTTGCAATGTGGCATGGGACACATAATGACAGCTTGTCAATGCCTATATGATATATGATGTCACTAATGCCAGCAAAAGTTGCTTACATAGGTTTATATAATATATTAACTTCACTTCAACCTCTTTACACACACTTTCTTAACCTCTCACACACAAACACACATCCACACACACAAATAATTATACGCATAAATGTATTTTATTTTATTTATTTTTTCCCTATTGCCTATTCTTTTTGAGAAAGGTCCTCCTTTAGTTTAGTTGCACGTGTTTGGGTTAGGGAAGTAATTCAGAGTGATGTTTTTGTAAATGTATCTTTATGTGAGAAACTGAAAAATAAAATATTTAAAAAGTAAGGTATTTCTAAAATGCATAATGCCTACTAAAGGAAGAAAATCTAAAAATATCAAGGTTTTCATCTGAGCTAACCCAACTCAGTCAGTCAAGTGCCTCTGCATCGGAAGCCTGTCTTGACATGGAGCTGAGAAATATGCAGGGCATCGGCAAAAGCGTTCCAAGACACAGCAGCCCTCAGACCAGAATAACTGGATTAAAGGGCCGATAAAGATCTACAATGAGGTTGCTGAGTCTTTCTGGAGAGCAGTTTTACTTCCATCAATTGAATTAAAGCTCTATATGGATGTGTGCGGGTCTTTTCTGACTGGTTTAGCTCTCGCCGTCAGCCATTAGTGTCGCTAACCCAATACCGTAGTTAAATCTCTCTTAATTAATTCAACTGGCCTCATGGATTGTTTCGTGAAGTTTGTCTCTATGTTAACATACAGCATGCACCAGAATAGCCTGTGTGTTTACACATGTCTTTGTCTGGGACTCATTTATTTATCCCTCCTATTAACTTTAGTTTTCAACATTACATTGTAAAATTTACATTGCATTATATCACATTACATAAGAAAATGCTTCTTTTTTTTGCACGCTCTGAATTTGCCCCAGAGTTTTTCGGGGGTATTTTTCAGGTATTTTAAATCAGATTTTACATTGAATTCATTAGTTTGTAGGTAACATTTGCAGGGGAAGTATAGACCGTTGTGAAAAGGGAGGAAATGCAGGTTGATGTGCGTTTAATTGTGTTTTTCAGAAATATCAGATGACACAGAGTTAAGGACAAGGGCACACAAAGAGAAGCGAAGGCGGATTCATGTGCATCACATGTATGACTAGATATTGGAATAAAAAGGTAGAAAAACATGAAAATGATTCAGAGAGAAGGAAAGGAGAAAAGGCTTATCTTTATAGGAGGAGCACATAGTACTACTTACTTCGTACTGTTGTGTGAGCAAATGGTTAATATGTCTTTTTATCTTACTTTTAAAAAAAATATATATTTTGGACAAGCGAATGCCGTGTTACTGACACCCGTCACATCTAAATGTCTTAGGGTTGTTTGATGTGATATTACTAAACCTTTATTCATGCAAAGTTTGTTTTTCCTTTTTCTAGAGAGAACCTAAAAAAACCTGGATGGTGACAGACCGTCTTGAAACAGGGGTTCATCCGTTTCTTTAACATACTTCCTGATCATCTGCATCTATTTATATTTCCCCCTCGCTGGTCAAAGAATGACAGCAATTCACAATACTCACCATTCATGCTGATAAACTATACTCAGTTATGCAAATCTAACTGCATAGAGTCCTCACAGTCATGCAGATGGAGTAAAGGTACCTGCTGTGCCGAGGTGAAGGCTGTGAAGAGTTTTGGGAGCCAGCTCAGAATGACCTGGCCTGGCTTTGCATGGGGCTTTGACTCTAGAATACCTTAGGCACTAGAGGGTTACAGGTGCAAAGGATGGTCCTCAGCTCTCACAGGGGAAGAGGACGTGGATAGGAAGGGAATGCTTGGATTTTAAACTCTTAACAAGTGGGGCATAAGAGGTGGGTTGAGGGGCTTAGAAATGGCAGGGCTCTGGAGCAAAGTCGGATGAGAGAGAAGATAGAGGAAAATGACCAACTAGAAGATTGGCCATTAATGGGGGAGAAGACAAGACAGTGGGAGGACATGTATGGAAGAGTACGTAGAAGTAGAGGGAGAGAAAAGGGCATAGGGAGCCTGAACGGAGAGAAGTGCTAGTGAGGAAAGTGAGAGAGGAGAGAAGTAGGATCAAGGGGGCAGGAGAGGAGACTTACGTGAAGGCAAAGGCCACCAGAGCACCACTAACCACTATAAAGTCAAGGATGTTCCACAAGTCCCGAAAATAAGAGCCCTGGTGCAAAACCAATCCTAGATCCACCATCTGGAGGAGAAAAAGTGGAGCTGATTATGATACTGGAACTCCAGGGATATGCTTGGCTTTTGTGTGCCATGAAAGTCGTCAATATTTTTCCATGAGGCTGTGGACTCTTTATTCCAGACATGGCCTAACCTTTATCAGCATTTCAAACGTGAACACTCCGGTGAAGACGTAGTCGAAATAGCGCAGCACCTGCATGAGAAAGAAGAGCAAATTATTTTGCTAGTGGAAAGACGGACTGGAAAGTTTGCAGTGCGGTCATTTCCAAGTTCAGATGTCAACCAATAATTTGATGGTAAAAGTACACACGGAAAAAGTTAAGAATATTATATTCAATTTATTCACAGAGATACCCCTAAATACGCCCTAAATATTACACACTGTACCTTTAACTTAACTGTAGGTTACCAGTGAACAGTTCTCTGTTCACAGTGTGATTTATGTTTTTATAAATCTGATATGACTTTCCTTCCTAAATAAAAAAAATAAATAAATTAAATAAAATAAAAAAATAAGAAAATAAAAAAATAATAAAAAAAATAAAATAATAATAATAATAATAATAATAATAATAATAATAATAATAATAATAATAGTAATAATAATAATAATGATCATTGATCACTGATTCTTATAGTCTGACCGGCCTATTCAGATTATTTTTCTTTCTAGTGTTAAAATCGATATAAGTACTGTACTTTATGTGCTCTTATTTTGAAGGATTACAGTGTAAGTAAGGCTGGTCGGCATTGTGTCGACCTGTTGAAAAGAATGGAATTTCTGTTAGTTTCTTAACATTTCTCGATATCCTTGTTCATCAAACTAGGCCTCCGAGCGCCGGCGCCAATCAACTGGCCATATGATAATACTTATAATAAGGATTATAATGAGAATAATATTAAGCTCAACATGTTGCAGAGCCAAATGGTACTAGATTTGAAAATATGTATCAATTTACGGCCATGTTACAGGTCAGGAAGTCTGGAGAAATAACAACAGCAATTCAGATGCCTCAACATTTTTTGTTGAAGATGCAAAGGACTCATGCAAGAACATATCCATGTATGCATTCCAGCCATTTCAGAGGAAAGACATGTGACAGTAAAGCTAGACACAGGTCACAAAATCGAATCTGTGCAAAAACATCGGATGTAATTCGAATGTATCCGGAATCACAACAAGAGCACTGGTTCGATGATGGATGTCAACTTTCTTACGTTGTTTCGTGGGGATTCAGGCCAGACAGGGTCCTCAGCAGCCAGGGCGATGCTGCTCATGGCAATAACCAGCAGGATGCACATCTCAAAGTAACGCAAGGTGCAGACGTAGTGGCACGCTCGGCGAAACCTAGGCATAAAGGCAGACATTTTTTCTGCTTCAGTCTTGTTATGCGTTTACGGTATACGGCTATCGGTGAGTATAATATAGAGTAATGAGTATAGAGTCCATCAAGTATTGTAACTGCATAGAGCTTCCATCTCAAAGATTCTGTGTGGATGCCTCGAGAACGCATTTACGTGGATTCAATGAATGTAGGTCAGTTTGCAGCCAGTTAAACATGACCATCCCACTTACGGATTTGTTGTGGAAAGGATGAACATGGAGGTGAAGGGGGGCATGGGCCTGGGACCTCCTTCACCTCCCTTCTCATCATCCTCATCGTCCTTGTCCTCTTTTGCTGGCAGAGGCTCGGTGTTGGCATTCTTATTGACTGGATCAAAGAGGAAGGAGAAAGAATAATCATAATAACAATAATAACCTTTTATCAGTTAAGGAAACTAACCGAAAGCAACACATTTTCATTGTGCCATCACCTTGTAGGATGGCATTGGTCGATGGAAAAATTGGCATGTCTACAGCTGTGTAGTCGGGGTGGGGCAGCCTGATGAGACTGTTGGCACGAGGATGAGCGATGCTCCCGTAGCTGTCAAACGCGACTAAACTCCCATTAGTGCCACTGTTAGCAAGATGGAAGGCAGATCCAAAGATAGGGGCACCTGTGTGGTTGTGAATGGGATTAGGGTTGACCTCGCTGGTAGAGCCAGAGATCAGTTTGGTATTCATGAGGTTGTCCATATCCTCGCTGTACTGGCTGTCCTGCCTGGAGAGGCTTTTCTGGATGGGCCGCGTGGTGGAGAGGTTAGGGACACTACACTCCCTGCAGAGTGGAAGTAAGAAGAAAAACATTTAGTGATAAGAAGTCCCGATGGAGAGAGGAGAGATAAATTATTACATTTGCAAAATTATTACATTTGCCATTGTCACGTTGGATATTTTCCATAATATCTACAGTCATGTGCATTTCACATACTTTCTTTTGTGCTGGCAAATCCTCTTCCCCTCGCCATCCGTTTGGTTGCCATGACGATTTTTTCTTGGTCTCCTCTCAATGCCATCTCCAGCTCCTTCCTGCTCTCCCCCTTCCCCACTTCCGTCAGCCCCTTTGCTCCTATGTCTCCCTGACTTTCCGGCTCCGCCTCCACCATCCTCACCATCTTCTGCACATTTCCGATGTGATCTTGGCTTCCTGTGCTCTGACTGCCCAACCCCTCGGCTGCCGCTGCGGGTGTGGTGATGGCACCTGGGCGGCCTCTCTTCCGAGCCTGGTCTTGGGATGGCTGTAGCATCTAATCGAACATGCGAGGTGTGATGGTGGTGTTCACCTTTATGGCTCCACCTGCTCTCGGTAGATTCACCCCGCTCTAAGGGAGGCCTGGCTGCAACTGAGCCTCCTCCTCCTCCTGCCCTTACTACTTGGTCACCATGTTCATGGATTTGTGTTTGTTTGTGGAGCTCATCGGCAGGATGATGTTGGCTGTGGCAAAGGCTTGAGTTGTTTGCTATGGTCTTGTTGGTATTGTTGTTGCGGTTCTCATGTGGGTCAACCACTAGGGGTCGATCCAGGTGGGTCTTCATGTCCGGACGGCTGTTACGTGAGAAGTTCACCTGCAAGGACAACGGGACGAAGGGGCACAGAAGGAGAGATCAAAGCGGATAAGTTATCATTTCTATAGTCTATCTATCTTGACAAAAGTGACAAAACATAATAAACACTACGTTTATATGCCATCATCATCATTGCTGTCACTTGTGTACACTGATAGCACAAGTCTAAGGCCTTTGTTTGCCTTGTCCTTTACATTGTTGCGCTCCTCCCTCCCTGTCCTTGCCTTCCAGCGGTCATCAGAGTCCAGTTCGTTGTAGAGGGCCTCGCGGCTCGACACCAGAGTCTGCCTCCTCAGCTCCTTGGTGCGTTGTTCCCACACTGACTTAGAGCCCGGTTTATTGTGGTTTTTCTGCTGTTCCTTACTGCAGAATGAAGCAGGGTGGAGAGAGAGAAGAGGGCGTTGACACCATTTACAACCAATTATAAGACTTATGTGGCAGAAATAAATGTGCACGCAAAGCCATGAAATGATGAGAAAATCAACAGCAAAAATATAAGTTGCATTAAATAGCCAGTACATACAAGACACAGTTGGGGCCACAGGAGGGCTACACCTATAGAGCAAGGCAGCTAAACAAAGCAAGGTTGTGGGTGTCAGCACAGCTTGTCAAAGCGCTTGACAGGACAGGCCTAATTTGGAGGATAACACTGAGGCATGGTCAGTTTTTATAATAATAACCTGCCAAAAGTACAGTGTATACAATTTACAGAAGGGGCTATATGCCGGGCGAAAAGCCTAGAATTGCAGCCGCCCATAACTTCCACCAATAACCACCTTTAACTCCCTCTCTCCAAGGGTCAGTCAACAACAGCAAAGCAACAACTGCACTGTGAAGCCACGGCAACAATAAATGCATTCTTAAAACTGAGCCAACATGATGTAAAGAAAGCCAATACTTCATAAATACTTTGGAACAAAGGGACAAGGAAAGGATGGCTGTCTAAAACACGAAAGAAAAGCAAGGAATGATTGAAAAGTCATTCAACAGAGAGGAAATAAATTAACAAATGAATAAATACCAGTCCAGAAAGGGGTCTGTAGCGCTGTGACACTCACTGTGTACTTTGTTGCTGAGGAGGGAAACAGCTGGTGAGTGAGATTACACCAACAAACAGGAGGGTTTCATTCCAAAATGGGCTACTTATGCACCATTAAAAAAAACAAAGAAAAACAGCCACTGGTGAATTAATAGAGGCAGTAGAACTCAATTACATAAATAACTCGCATAAATCCTTAAAATCCAAATAAAAAGTGATTAAACTTAAAAGATATTGCTATTCTCAGCCTTTTGGAATGCAACTCTTGACACATACAAACAGACAAACCAAATTCACACACGCACACACACCACATACACACCCACACACACACTTGTTTCATTATCCTTACATCACTAATTTATCCGTCATGAATGCTGGTGATCCTGATCACTCTGTCTTGACTCTATCTCAACTCGCAGTGTTTCTATCTCTGAATCTGACCGCTGACTTAATTCAAAAAGAAAATGTTTGTACTATTTTTCTAGTTAATGAGTAAACAAAGGTTCACAAATGTATTTCTCCCCTTTGTCCACCAGTGATTATTATTTTACGCATTTTGGCCCAGTTCTGACTTTCGCAGTCCTTTCACGAAATATGACCTCTGATATAACTCCCTCAGTAAGATAGACAACAATAAGCTATAATGGCGTTTCCTTACTTTCAACTAAATAAATAAAGGCTAATACTAGACTAAAGACGGTAATTACCGTGTATGAGAACGTACTGCTTATAAAAACTAAAAACATAAGGATGAGGAGATAACCAGCAGAAAGTATTTCTTGTTTGCTTATAGTTCAACAGGAAGTTGAGCTCGATAGACCTTTGCTTCATTTCTACACTGTTATCACATGCTTTGGTAGAATAAAAGTTAAAACACAGTAGTAAAACATTTAAATGAGTCATACCGATTCATTAAATTGTCCACGTGCTCCTACATTCTTCTTTTGTTTTATTGGCTATTTAAGTGTGGTTTGTGCTTTTATTTTGACAATACTGGTGGTTTTATGCAGCAGCCTCCTCTCCAAATTTATCATAGAATAATAGAGACTCTTCAGGCACTACTGAGCTTAAAAATCCCTGATTGGAACAATATCAATTGGAATTCATACGTATTTTATTTTTTTCACTTCAAACTATACTTAAAAAACTAGATAAATTTGTTACACCTAAATATTTAACACCTAAATGCTAAAAACAGCTTTTTCCCTTTGGTAAAAAAATAGTATTAATTATTCTACTCAGGTATACCTTTTATTTTATAAAATATTATTAAATTAATGAAATTGTGTAATAAGCAATATCCTTAATTAGACTTCTGATTTGCTACAAACTTTAATCATTATTAAATTTTTTGGGATTATTGTGTTTTACAACTTAATTTTACCATTAAGCTAAAAACTAAATTTTCTCTGATATATAGCAGAATTAGACTTAGACTTAATTACAAACTCAATTTTAGTCAATCGAATTGAAAACATTAAGTTGAAAATACTTATTTAGTTGAGTGTTCCTGGTTGGTGTCATTTTTTTAAGCTCATCACTAATTCTATTTTCGAGACGGGTCATTGTTGTGACGCCCTTGTGGAAAACAATTAACACTGCAGTGTGAAATTGTTATGTTTGGTTAAATAAAAAAATACAAACCTAAACACCCCTCTCGACTAACCTATCCCTCACCCATAGTGCAAAAGGACTCACCCATACATTAAGATATCTCATTTCATGCTTTCTTTTTACAGTACAGCTGGTACTCTTTCTGGGCAGGTGTTTTGGCAAACAATCACAGCAAACTAGTAAAAATAGTCACTCTTTCTCTCCAACAACCCCCTCCACCACCACCATCAACACACACATGCAACCACACACACACACACACACACACACACATGTGCATTATATTGAAAAATATATATTAAACCTCAATAGAATTGCTGAGGTACAAGAATGTTTACTGACACACAGGCTGACATGGTGAGGTACAGAACAATACAGTAACAAGAGACAATGTGACTCACAAAATAACATGTCAAGAGTATTTACTTTGGGGCAGATTGGTTCAGTGCATCCGTGTGTGATGATATACGTGTGGTAAGTGGTTGGTGTATCAAAGGTCACCGTTGTGTCTGCATGTGGTACAGAATGTGTGGTGCTCCCTGCTGTGTTCTATTAGGTGGGGAACACAGTGTGGCGTGTGTCCTTTCCTAGGAGTGGATGGAAAGACCCCTGTGTATGCAGAGAAAAGAGATCAAAGACGCTGACTCTCCTCACCAGTGGGGGGCCGGCCTAGATCAATCCAAAACGTCGAACAAGCCAAAGCAGGCTGGTGTAGGATCGTGTGTGTGTGTGTGTGTGTGTGTGTGTGTGTGTGTGTGTGTGATTGAGTGTGTGTTTGAGTGTGCATGCAAGACGGCCAAGAGAAAGGGAAAGAAATAAGAAGCAAAGAGGAGGACGAGCAGACGACGAAGCTGAAAAAGGGGAAGAAAGAAGCCAATACACAAAAGTTTGAGATTTACCATTGTTAAATAAATAAAAAACACACTCTAGACTGTGAACGTCTACATATGTCCGGAAAACACTTTATTCCAAGAGAGGAAATATTTGAAAACAAAGCTTTAGTGTGTACATGGATATAAATAACACGACTGTGTTTAGGAACTGTGCCCCCCCCCCCCCTTCGGAAAAAAACTAAATGATAATTTCTTCATTGAATTCTTTGTGAAATGTTGAGGACGGTTCTGAACAAGTCTGAACATAAAGGAGAGAGTGGTTAAATGAGTTTTCAGTTTTTGTTTTTGTTCTGTTTTCCTCACGGTAGAAACCCAGCTGCTAATGCATCATACTAAGCTCGTTTGGTAGAGGTGGACTAAGATGATAACAAAAATAAGAGTGCGGCAGTAACAGAGACAGAGAACTCACGCTGCAATGGAGAGATTGGCGGCAGACAGTGGGCTGACTTCAGCAACCTCCTTGGCTTTCTGCAGCGCGATCTTCTGACTGGCAGCCTCTTCCTCCTCCTGCTCATCCTGCAGAGAGAGAGAGATGGCAATCAGAGGCGAGAGATGAATGAGGATAGAATAATGCAGAGGAGGTAAACAGGAAGGATCAATTGAGTATAGCTACAAAGCTTTTTTCTTTTTTTCTATTGAAATTGAAGCAATTAAATAAAAAGCAGAGGAGCTGCAGATTACCTTGGTCAGTTCCTGTGCATTGGCTAAATTGTCCACAGCGATAGCCAAGAAGACATTGAGCAGAGTGTCTGAACACAGAGTTAAAGTGAATCCAGCATGTAGGACTATATTTTTGAATGTGTAAACAGACTGCATATACAGTAATAAACTACATATTGAGTATAACACTAGAGTAATCGGTTGGACAGGTTGCACCAAGGTCCTAACCAGCTTTGGGTTAACCTAACCCTAACCCTAACCAAATTAAAAGTTAGAAATTGGGACCAGCAATTGAGAAATTATAGCCTAAAACCTCCCTCTTGTGAGTGAAGTATGAACTAATAGAGTAAGATATGATATTTACATGTTAAATATCCTCAATTCTGCATATCCGCAATGATGTTTTCCATAATATCGCCAACTTTTTGGGGATATATGACTATGTGAATCAAATAATGAGTCATTACTGTGAATGTCTTAATTTCCAGCAAATATTTTGTGTACTTTTTCCTCATGTGTGCATCTTTGCACTTTCACCGTGAATGGATACAGTTGCCAAAAAGTGTAAGCACAATGAAGAAGACAGAAAAGGCCATCCCCTTGTTGACTCCTCCCTGAGATTCGATGCCGTCGTACATCACCATGTTCCAGTCCTCGCCGGTCAGGATCTGAGACGCACACACACACACACACACACACACACACACACACACGCACACACACACACACACGCACACACAAACGCACATGTGTTATTCATTAGATGAGACTACATTTACGACAAGTAACTATAGAGATTGTATGACTCATACTTAAGACCAATAACATTTAAGGATTTAAAAGTAGCATTATACATTGTTATTTCACATATGCAAATTAAAGTCTTAAAGTCCAGTCTCCCTTTACGAGCCCCTCTTAAAACATCTCTTCTCCTCACCTGGAAAACTGTCATTATTGCTGCTGGGAAGGTATCAAAGTTGGTCGAAGGAGTGCCGTTTACAAAGTTAAACCTAGAAAGGTGGGGGGGGGGGGTCCAGAGGGAGAAGGAAAGGAATACTGTGATGGCAATTATATAAACATTTTTAATGACGGAAAATTAAGAAATACGACAATGATCAGTAACTGTCTCGTACAAGTAAATCAAATGTGGACTAAAAATGGAGAATTAGAGAGCGAGTGAGAGAGAGAGAAAGAGAGAGAGAGGCACAGAAGCCAAGGTAAATGAAATGAGCACTGACTGTCCCCCGAAGAGCTGCATGCCCAGCAGGGCAAAGACAACGATGAAGAGAAAGAGCAGGAACAGCAAGCTGATGATGGATTTCATGGAGTTAAGAAGAGACACGACGAGGTTACGCAAAGAAGCCCAGTACCTGAATAAAAACAGATAGAAAGTGTGTGTTTAATTGTTGCAATATTACGTTTGTTACATGAAAATGAAGGCTCGTGAAGAAGTACAGATCGGCAGACTCACTTGGTGACTTTGAAGATCCTCAATAACCTGAGAGCTCGCAGCACACTGATGCCAAACGATGTGCCCGGTTGGATGATGGACCACAGCACTTCAAATATACTACCACATATCACCTAATACACACACACCAGAAAAGAAAGCACACAACATCGGCAAACTAGCGATGCCTTTTTGTTTTGTTTTGTTACTCTAAGGTCTAACAGGTGCAAAGTGAAGAACCAAGGTGGGAGTTTGATGTGTGTTTGATTTGTCTCTGGGTGGGGGGGGTGCCCCCGAGTGCTGGGGGACTCACGATGCAGTCAAAGCAGTTGAAAGAGGAGTTGAGGTAGGCCTGCCTGCCCAGGCCGTACATCTTTATGAACATCTCAGTCAAGAATATCCCCAGGAAGATGAATTCAGCAAAGTCTAGAAGGATGGAGGCAAAAAGGCGGAGAAGAGGAGGAGAAGCTCAAAGTGAGAGGAGACCAATAATCAAAACATTCATCAACCCGTATCTGTAAATGATGACCATGTCCGTCAGACTGAGCATTAAGGTACTCAGGTAAAACAGAAAATGCTATCTTGTAATTAGTGCTTGGAAAACAAAAGAGAGAACCATAAGACGAATCTATGCGAAAAGAAGACTTTGCATGTTCGATGTGGTTGTTGTAACTAGATGGCTCCTGTCTTTGGTGGTATTAGAAACTGCTGGCCCACTCCCTTCCAGTAATCTGTGATGAAAGTATTCCCGCATTTATGGAGGATTAATCTGTGCTTGCATGTACCCGCTCCCACCTACTCACTCAGAAAGTCTGAAAGTGGTTCTGGCTGGTCGTAGTGCACTACTGCCACACACAAGGTGTTCAGGCCCACCAGACACAGTACGGTCCAGTAGAAGGCCTGCGACTTCACAATGCGTCGGATGAAGAAGCGCAGTCGCCGTTCCCTCCTCTTAAAAGTGGATCCCTCAAGCTTGGAGCTCTTCAAGCTGGCACGGGCAAACGGCGAGCCTGGAAGAACCAACAAGGCGCATTGTCTCGTCACAGTGGACAGTATTGGTACATAAGCAGGAGTGTTCATCATCTGCCTTCCTCAATTGTCATTTAATCAAAAAAAGAAAGAATTAAGATTCATCACATAAGAAATCCTCTACTTCAGTGTAGGCAGCGTTTTTTATAGTGACACACACACCTAACATGATGTAGGTCCCCGTGGCATAACTGGTCAGTACACAGCAGAATCGACACCTATAGGCATTAATATTTTACACTATGACCGCTAGTTTAGTAACACTGCCTTGGTGTTACAATGTAAACACTTTCTAATGCTTTCATTTAACACCTAATGTGTGGTCCCCATATAAACACTGGGTTATTTTTAAATCTGAAGGTTTTAATTTCAATGTATGTTGTTGCAGCATACATTTCCAATATTAAAGTAAGATATTAACGTTAAAGAACAAACAAAGCAAGAGAATACCGGTGACTATTGACCATCTCAATCCATACGTACAGGGTTCTCTCCCAGCAACAGCCCGTGCTTGAAGCTGGGTGGAGAGATCATCTCTTCACTCAGAGAACAGAGGTTACAGCCATAGTTACTTAGTTTAGTTGTCTGCCTCTAAACTCCTTTAAGCTGGGATCCTACTGCACATATAAATTGTTTACAGAAACTTATGATTGGTGTGCTCACACCACACAGTCCAATAGTCACGCCCGACGTAGGCGTTCACACTGAATGACCCTTTGTCGCTCATCACAATTGCGAATAAAGTTTCGTTAGAAAATTATGAGGCAGAAAGGAGTGTGTTGCTTGCAATGTGCTAATAAGACAGAAACAAGCTTTCTGGTTCCTTTTTGTCATCCTGTGTGCCGGCGTATCGGGACTCAGAGGTGGCTAGGATGCTGTGGACATTATGGCTTGTCTGTTTTGCAGAGAGAATTGGAGGTAGGTGAGCTATGTTACAGTATTAATTTGATAGCAGGCGCCTCTCTGAAAGCTAAGAACCATTCTTTTTCGTCCTTGCTGTGCGGTTGCTAGCGGCCACTTTTACTTTATGAGACATAGTTATTTATTATCCAAATGACGTGCTGTGCGCCTTGGAAACTCAGACGCTCAGTAGCCACTTCACAAACGCACATTGAGAAAAGAAAGCGCTGACGTCAGCCGATCCAGTTGGGGCCCTGCTTCAACTGAGTCCGCCAAACGAAATTTCGTACATGCAAGAAAAGCATCTGACCGTCGACGGTCGTCCGGGAGCTGCTGATCGGTCCTCCTGACCCTCGTCCTTGGTACGACAAACGATCAGACACGACAGTCGGGCCCGTTGGTTGTGATTCTCAAGCTCGGGCTTAAATCTCAAATTGTATGCGAGGTTTCACACGGGGTGACCCTTTTACTTTCCCCACCCGCATTCCTCTGTGGCTGGAGCTCAATTACATCACTGCAGACTTAGTTTAACACTAATGAGATCAACTTTGACAATTAACTCCAACGCTGAATGTCATTTTAACTAGAAGGGGTTAAGAGTGAAACGCTAAACTCTGAAAATGTTTATCACTGAAATTTCAACACTCCCATTTATGGTGAGTAATCGTTATTCAGGTGTAACAGCTCTCGATGTGGATTCGCCTGACCAGCCGGCTCATGAAGATACATTGAAGTTAAATGAACAAATTTTCCATAATGTTTGCAAGTTTGCATAGAACAATGAGCAAAAGAGATTTTACATGCATCTATGAGTTTTACAAATATATCTGTTCTTATTTTAAGCAGTTGGCGGTCACGCCCAGCAATTACAGATTTAATTAGTATATCAGTTATGCATTTGCATGTTAATATGCATGATGATTGAAATACAAAATTCTATTTATGGTAGCGTAAGATCTGAGCTCCTCTTAGCAGATTGCGCTGTTCCAATTACACCGTGTTCACAACACAACACGCCCAAGAATGTAAAAATATCCCATGTCCTATAAGAATAACCTGCATAAGAATTTGGGCGAAGAAGGGATTGGTGGAAGCAGTAGCAAGGATAAATGAGAGAAAGGGAAATGAGGTTGGCCGTGGAAGAGAAAAAAAGGTAACAGGAGGGGAGAAATGCAGAGCAGCAAATGACAAGAGAGGGACGGAGAGGAGAGTCAGGAAATGCTGATATGCAAGATAAGATAGCATCTGTATGTTCCTGTGGTTTGTCTTTGTGTGCGTGTGTGTGTGCGTGTGTGTGTGCGTGTGTGTGTGTGTGTGTGTGTGGCAGAGATAGAGGGCGCAAGTGAGTATGTATCATACCGACTCCCAGATCCCCTTCCCCTTCCTCTGGGTTCAGAAGCTCAGCCTTGCTCTTATGGTTCTTGGTGGCTCTCCTATGGGAGCCTGTCAATAGAAAAAATAGTTCATTTCTGATTTGCTGATTGTACTGATCAATGTGTGAAATTAATCTGTATATTTCCAAAGGATCAAATGCATGCATACACATTATATGAAATAAAAATGGTGAATTCATACCATCATAATCATTTTCATTTTCATCGTCTGCCAAGATGACCTCTTCTATGAAAAACACAAACATGTTACTTCAGTGCAGCCACACCGAATACATGTCAGATGACTCCCACATCATCAAACCACCAAAACATCAATTGGCATTTTAATGAAAATAAGGTCTTTGACCTGCACCTGCACTGCTCATCTCTGCCTCTATTATAGCCCAGCCTGCTTTTATTATGTAAATTGTCATTTCAAGAAGATCAAACGTCTGTCCTTTATGTTTGCCCCTTGATCTGCTCCTTGCAACACCCAATCCTCCGGTCCTCTCATCTTCTCTAAGTCTTTCCTGCCCTCAGAACGCGGGTCAGAGCAAGAAAGAGAACGAGTGCTCGCTATCCAAGCATCAAACAAGTGTTTGTAATCGTATACAGATGTAAATTAAGCCTTCGCATGGAACGCACCGGCTATAATCCTGGTTGGTTTGTAGCATTCTGGTAAGAGCTATAGCTGTACCTACTTAGTAAAATTAGGGTCCAATATAAAAGCATTCCAAAAGAATGGCTTTGTGTGATGTGAAAGCTTGCAGATGACAGCTTGGGTTTGGGAAAGAAGAGCCACATGAGGTGAAGACAAATCTTGGTGCAGCAGATGCAGTCTTTACTTCAGCTATATAACTGAATTTTTTAGTTATTTTAATACTTTTGTCAGGATAGCAGATCAAATTTTTGGAAAGTTACTTCAAGGAAGTACTGTTTTCTGACTCTGATTCTTGTATCACCTGCACCGGTCTTCAACTATTAGGGCTCTTAATCCTAAATTCATCAAAGCACTGGTATCTGTATTTGCTAGATAACTTTATTGTTGGGAATAGGGGTCAAAATGAAGTATGATAATATACAACTGCTATATTCTGGATGTTTTGTGGTCGAAAGTTTTGCATTGTGTAAAGGTGAATCATGTTTGTACAAACCGGCTTTACAGATCCACTCCAAATAACCATTAAGCTCCCTTTCAATCTGCTGCTGTCTTCTGAGCTTCAGAAACTCACTCCTGTTCTCCACACGCTCCCTTTCTTTGGCAAACTCCCTGCCGGGAAACACACGAACACATGAGACAAGTAAATATCTATATGCTATAATAATGATATTGGTACCAAAAAAACATACTTACCCTGACAGCACGCCCAGCACCAGGTTCAGCATGAAGAAGGAACCGATGATGATGAGAGGGATGAAGTACATCCAGTTCCATGCACTCCCTGAGGCATCATTGCTCTGGAAACACACACACACGCACACACAGATAAACACACATCAAACAGAACAATCAATGTCAAAATAATACAAATCAATAATTTCCCTTTGGCATAAATAAAGTGTTATCATGTATTATCTAATCTTATCTTACCGTATCTTTTATTTTCTGAATCTTGTCTTATTTTAGCTAATCTAGTCCCGCCTTATCTTATTTAATATTGTCTTGTCTAATCAAATCATATATTTTCTCATCTTATTTTGTTTTATCTTGTCTTATCTAATTTTATCTTTTCTTTTTTATCATGTCTAGTCTTTCCTTATCTTCTCATATCTTGTCGTATATTGTCTCATATTATCTTACCTTATCTTTTCTTGTCTCATATTATCTAATCCTAGCTTGTCTTATTTTGTCTTGTCTATCTCATCCTGTCTTTTGTTATCACGTCTTGTATTTAGATTAGATTAGATTAGATAACCTTTATTAGTCCCACAATGGGGAAATTGCAGGGTTATAGCAGCAGAGCATGTTACAGAATACAGAATAATTTTATATTTCTTATATTTGTATTTCCTTATCTTATCATATCTTGTCATCACTTGTCTCATATTATCTTATCTTATCTTTCTAGTCTCGACTTGTTTTGTCTTGTCTTGTCTTATCTTGTTTTTTCTTGTCCTGTCTCATATTATCTTATCTTACTAGTCTCAATTTGTTTTGTCTTGTCTTGTCTTATCTTGTCTTGTTTTTTCTTGTCCTGTCTCATATTATCTTATCTTATCTTTCTAGTCTCGACTTGTTTTGTCTTGTCTTGTTTTTTCGTGTCCTGTCTTGTCTCATATTATCTTATCTTATCTTTCTTGTCTCGACTTGTTTTGTCTCGACTTGTTTTGCCTTGTCTTGTTTATTCGTGTCCTGTCTTGTCTCATATTATCTTATCTTATCTTGTCTTGTTTTGTCTGTTCTACCTCATCTTATCTTCTTTGTATCTGAACTTGATAATAGTTAGCAGTTTATTACTGTATGCATTGTACACAAATTATGTGTCTTGAAGACAAAAATATATATTTCTATGATTAAAAATTATCTGGAGGGAAAATCATGGTAGAAACATTTATACTCATCATTTAAAGTCCAGACAGTTTGGCCATTAAAAAGGTCAGTAATGGTCACTACACTCAAGGGTGCTGTCCACTAGTCTTTCAAATATAAACAACAGCAGGGCTGACATGATTTTGCTTTAAGTCATCTCAATAAGTAAATGCATATCTGCCACTCTATTTAAGCTGCTCAGTAAATAATGTATAAGAAATGCTCTGGTCTCTCCGTCCTGTCTCTACCATCAAGCTGTCCTGACGGCCTTTATTATTTTCCAACCGTTCTTGCATCTTTCTTCGAGATCCCTGCCTCCAGTCTTTCATATCTATTGTTAATTTGCTCATTCCTTCATTAATTCCAACCTCTTACCTTTCCACACTCGCTCTATTTTTTGTGCAATCTTTGCATCCATCCGTTCTCACTTTCACATGAAAGCGTCCTCGCTGATTCTTCATGATAACCTACCTCATCTCCAGACATCCCCTCACTCAATCACTCGGTCTTCCTTTACGCCTCCCTCCATCCCTCATCTTTCCCTCTACCTGCATGTGAGCCCACATTGCCGCTGTGTAACCGATGTACCGCAGACCCCTTTTTCTACCATTAAACTTTTATCGCTCCCCTCCCCGGCAGCTGCAAGAATAACTTGGGCTGAGCAGGCCCTTTTAAATATAGAGCAGCACCGGGAAGAAGGGACGGGGAGAGACACATGGCGCAGGGAAAGGGAGGACGGAAGGAAAAAAGGAAGGAGAAGATTACGAACAATGATAGAGAGGAAAAGAGAAATGGAGTTTAGATAGGCAAAGAAGGAGAGGATACGCGAAAATAGATGACTACAGTGACACTCAAAGACCCTCATCTGCCTCTGGTAACCTAGCAACCATTGCCACGGACAACAGGGAACGACTGAGTCTTGGCAATGAGTAATGACGCTGTGTCAGACCTGGTCCTTATTTCATGGGCTGGCTCACAGTGTACACAGGTGAAAATCGTTGGACATTTTAATACACGAATGTTCTGCTTTAAATTAGAGAAAACAATCTTGATCTAGTTTGCTGGTGCAAACCAATTGACAGTCAAGCCGGATAGAACACAAAAACAATGTTCAAGTACTTTTTTTTTGTTCCTTTTGCTCTTTCAGAGGTATACAAACTGGTACCATTTAATTTCCATTCTGAATATAATAAATATAAATGTGCCAGGGTGTTAGGAGCTGCTCATCCATCACACGAACTGATGGGTTTTACATTTTAAGACTTGCAACTCTCTCTCATCCGTTCTCTGATTCCTATCTTACAGCATATCTTCACGTACGTGCATTCTCTGTGGTACTGGGCAGATTGGAGTGGATCATAAGGTTCTGAATGTGTAAATGTGTTCCGATCAGCAGTACGTACATAGTAGAGCAGGTCAGTCCAGCCCTCCATGGTGATACACTGGAAGACGGTGAGAATCGCAAACAGGATGTTGTCAAACTGGGTGATGCCATAGTTTGGTCCCAGCCAGTACTTTCTACACATGGTGCCTTCTGGACACAGCCGGGACGGAGGTTCTGTCCCGCAAGGAGACTCTTCTCGGATCTCACCTGAGCGAAGGTAGAAGTGTAGGAAGATGGTTGTAAAACAGGAGACAACAGGAGTTGTTTGCATCGTGAGCGCTGTTCTCAGCTCAAAATATGGCTCTGCCTATTCTATATTTTTCTCTAATTTATTACAAAAAACAAGGTATAGGTGGCATAAAACAGTCATGTCACAAAATATAGTCTAGCCTTCATTATAAGATACTGCAAAACATAGTTTACAAATGATTTAGTTTGAAGTAGATTAGGTGTAATCAACAATCTAAACAATGATATAGACAGTCCCCTATAAAACCAAGAAATGGACAAACCATTTAATGCAAAAAAATACTTTTTGGTTGATCTAAATTGAAACCCACTTCCGCTTTTTTGATTCCACCTTAAGCTGATTGTGTGTTCTCTTCTTCGCAAATGAATTACGTGCAGAGAGACACACACACTTCTTTACCTGTGTGATTGTCAAAGCAGGTTGTGTGAAATTTGCCGATGTAGAACTCCAGACCGATGATGGCGAACATCAGGATGGCGAAGAAAAGAAGCAGGCCAATCTGCAGCAGAGGAATCATGGCCTTCATGATGGATTTGAGCACTACCTGTAGGCCTGAAGGACACAGATTGTACAGGATTAATCTCTCAACCATTATTGTTAACCATTGTCCATGTTCATTTTGAGGCTGTTTAAACTCTGCAAAAAAAAGAAGGGCATATTAAGAAATTGAAAAAAAATACTTAAGTAGATATAACCAGTGTAAATATTATTTTAGTCTGTAAAACTTCTATTTTTAGTAGTGTATCTCAAATAACTTAGTTTTCATGGCTTACATTACAATTTTTTTTTATTCTGCATCTTGGTCTAGTTTAAAGGTCTATCAGTCATTCAGTGGTTAGACTTTTATGCTCATTCTGAAAGTTCTGGTCAAGCAAACTGGCTCACACAACTGGCAGATTTTTTATTATTATTATTATTGCTCAATATGAAACATGTTTCTTGTGTATCATGGATTGAATGTAATTGTAATTCCTAATTTGAAGTGTTTTTTGGTACGCAGAAAACAGATTTCCCTTTTTACATTTGCAGTTCCTAAGCACATAGAACAATGTATCATAGTAACTGTGCTTGTTGTGCTGATTTTCCTAATTTTCTTTAAAGATGTGTGTTCTGAGCTGATCAAATGTAATACAGGACATGTCCATAACAAATAAGAATTGTTCAATGGTTTGTAACTTTCCTTTACTAAGAAAAAAAAAGCTGTAAATTAGGGGAATTTGAACTTTGCGAGTTAAAAATCAATACTAAAGCTCAATGAGGAGCTTTCCATGGTATTTAAACAGTTTGTGACACTTGTATCCCCATAGTTCAGATGGGTTAAGAATATTTGCCTTCTTGTGACAGTAGCTGTTTTTACAGTGTAATCTCCTCCTCATTCCGAGACAACGCTTTCGCCATTCGGATGTTCTGATAGATGATGCACACTAGAGGGTGTGCTGTAAAATGTGATGTTTTTAGATTAGGTAAAACACCCAGGATCCATTCTCAAAAGGTTTGAACTTAAAATCTCTTCAGTTATTTGAGGTTAAGTCACGCCTAAATTATATTTCCAAACAACTATCAGGTATATTTGCATAACTTCAGTGTCCGTGGACAGGTTAGACGTAAAATTATTTATTTTCAGTGTCAGTAGTAAGTGATCTCTAATTAAAGACAAAAAACTATATAAATTTCTCTCCTCCCCAAATTTTTAATTTGAAAAAAGAAGGCAATAACTTCATTTCATCACAGGAGCATTAAACCAAACACGCTTGTTCAGAAACTCTCCAATAACTGCTGTATCAAATTTGATAGAAATACCAAAAAGTTCTTGTCATTCTACAGTTTTACGGGGGATTGGACCAGCAGGACTCAGGACTGCACAGTTGGAACGCCTATGGACTCATAATGTGCTGAATGAGAATTGGCAACAGAAAGGGCCATTTATTTTTGTGAACTTTTTTAAATGCATATTTAAACAAACATTATTTGTGCCAAAAAACCTTTTGTCTATAGTTTAATGAACATTATGAGATCATCTTTCAGGTACATTAGAAAATTAAACTCCACAGCAGCATTACATTTGCTTATTTGGATGGAGTTTTTTTTTTCTCCATATATGGGCCTTTGGGGCGAAAGGGGTAATTAAATGTTATGATTTAAATACTTCATGTTAAATTTAAGGGCAAAACAATCAAATATCTGTGACATATTGGAGCTTGAGTGAACCTTGTTTTGCTGTTCAGCCCCGTAGTGGCGTCTGTGCTATTAATAACTCTGCAGTGTGCCGAAGCAGGACTGCCACTGTAACATTCAGAGAGCAGGGATTGCATAGAACAACCACTTTTGACGAAACACTTTGGTTGCATTATGCAGAACAGCACAAAAGCTGCATAAATCCTTGACACAAACTACTCATCGCAGCTATCGCTGCGAGAAATTCTGAAAGTGCCTTTCTAGACTATTCGCTCTTTTAAATAAGGAATAACATGAGAACAATTAGGCGTGCTTGGTATTAAGGTGGGAGGCCAGCCAAAACTTTTTCTCTTTCAGTTGGTCCTGATGAAGACTTACTTGGAATACCAGACACCAGTTTGAGGGGCCTCAGCACTCGCACCGCTCTGAGGGTCCGCAAGTCAAAATCTGAACCCACAGTTGACAGGATCCTAAAGGAAAAGAGACAAATGCACAAAGTGGGCTCAGGAAATCAATATTTAAGCAAGTCACTGTCAGTCAGAGTCTCCCTGATTTCCGTCTTCTGTCTCACACACACACTTTTAGAAACACACACACCTTGACATAAACCCATACCAGGTCAGTACAGGCTCAGTATGGAGATGCTAAGAGCCCAGCTGGTCGATAGAGACTGACGAGTGAAGTACGAGAGAGAAGCGTATCAAGACAAGACAGGGATAGACTGAAGGAGCGAGTGTTTTGTATGGGATAACAGAGGGGCTATAAATGAAGGGGAGATTTAGTGATTAGGAGGAGAAGGGAAAACAAGGAGAAACCACAATTTGAAAGTGAGCACTGGCAGGTCTTGAGAATGAGAGATGCTGACTTTGCTTCTTTCTGCCTTTGTCTTTATTTTTGGTTGGTTTAAAAATGTTTGTCTTCAATCTGTTGCCAGACTGCAACGTGAAGATGTTGTAGTGCGTGTCTATACCACCAGTCCGGTAAAGACTTGTAAAAAATGTGTGTGTGTGTGTGTGTGTGTGTGTGTGGGTGTGTAAGAGAGAGAGAGAGCGAGTTAAGATGTTCCCTTGTGCTGCCAGGTTTCCAGTCAGTCCCTTTGTCTGACGCACACTGTGAATCATCCTCCATCCCATCTCCATCTCTCTCTCTCTCCCTCTTCCTCGCCATCTTGCTCTGTCTATCTCTCTCTATCTCTCTGCATTTCTCAGCTTCTCTGAAACCAGACGCAGTGACAGGTTTTCAGTTTTGGGTGGGCCACCATCATTTTGGGTGGGCCTTCTAATTCCACACATTAACGGCGTAAACCCAACAGACATGACTCATGTCAGCGACAACGCTCACATCTGGTTCATTATGAGACGTTAAAATTCAGCATCTAAAGCGTTCAACGTTCCATATCTGACATATCGTGTTACTGGATAAGTAGCTCTCCTACTGTGAAGATGAAGCTCAACAACTATCATGGTTACTTTTGCTGGGGGATGCATGGACCAAAAAAAACATCTATCCATTCAGAAAAATAATAATCTTTTAATTCTGGATTACTTGATTAGATTGATTGCTGGGTGAGCTACATTAACACGCAGTAGCACATTGTCTTCTTTCAATTATCACCTTTTTCTGCAACGATAGCTCTGAAATCAAGTTCATCTTATTCTAATCACTGGTTAGCAAGTAATTGGGTCTAATATTGTGGCTGATTGTTGTATATACTACACAGTTGGATTCTCATATCATTGTGATTGATTTGTCTGTAGTGTAAAATTACAGAAGCATGGCTATAGGCAGGGTTTCTGAAATAATGACTTCCAAAAACTGAGCTTGAGTGAAACATTTAGATTCCCCTTTTCTTAATGTACATTTTTAAGACCACAAGACAATAATATCTTTAAAACCATGTCAAAGGGCAGCAGTATTAATTACCTAACAAGCAGCAATACTATTATGGTTAATAAAGTCACATCATCTGGCAGCAAAGCGGACGGTAAGAATCATATCCTTTCCCTCAGGTAAGTGTTTCTGCAACTCGACAATAGCTGAAGCCTAGCTTGACGTCTAGCCTGCCTGTTAGCCTGACATTTGGCTTGACGTCTAGCCTGCCTGTTAGCCTGACAGTTAAAATGACAGTTAGACTGACCTCACGGGCTGACAGCAGGTCATTTTCCAGAAGAGGTAACCATAGTAACCCTTGTTTGAACTAAATCAAGGAAAATCAGACCACATCCTGGATAATGTCACTGTGTTCCGTCTGCTGCATGTCAGACTCAAGTAAAACTCAAGGCTTTGGTTGGTATGAACATCATGTGAGGTCATGCAGGGATCCGTCAACTGTCAGGGAAGCACTTGTGACACACAGACTGTTGGACAGGAATGATGAAAAGGTGCATTAATATGTATTAGACAAGGTCGACAATCAGCAAAAGTATTTTCGTCTTTCTTTGGTTGCCCTGCAGAGGAATTCAGCTTTTGTTGTGATAGTCAAAAAAAGGTCTGCATTATTATCGATTCACCAACATCAAACCTTCATTCATTGAAAACATCACATCATTTGGGGCTAGAAAGAACTAGACTTGGCCGGGACCAGGGACCTGGACGGACTGTACCAACGGTGGCATCTTAAAAGGTAAGCCATATTTTTTAGTTAAGTGTTGAAATGTTTGTGTTGTCCAAACCAGACTCAGACTCACAGCTGAAGAGTCTACCTCTACCAGCTAAATTTACCCAAGATGATACAAGGTTGTGAAATGTGATGTAAAACTTATTGTATGCTATGTGGGCCTTGATGGATAGCAATACTAGTCATGATTGTAAGCCAGATTAGAACCAGGGAAGGAAGGGGAAAAGCTAGGAAACAACTAGCTGTTAAATGAATTGCCTGAAGAGCAAAACCGGGCTATAAAAGCCTCTACCGCTCCTCAGAGGAGGAAGAGGTCTGCTCGGGTATGTCGCACGTTTGAATAAGTGGGGTTAAAACCTATGGAACCGCTTCCACTGGGGAAGGTCAGGGTCGATGTTGTGATTAGTCCACTAACAACATCTTGCAGCAGCTTAATGAATGATATTTCTTACAGTTCCGACAGGAAATCAGTATTTTCCATCTTTTCATGATATGTCAATGTTAATTCAAATAATTAAAAATAAAATATAACAAAACATATGTGCTCCCTGTCCGTTAGACCCACACTGCCGTTCCTGTCTGAAACATTCCTCTGGCGACACAGCAGGGGCTTGATCACAGGTCTATGCTTGTTAACAAAGCAAATTGATAGGAAAGGAAAAAATAAGTCTGACCCAGGAAGCCCGTGGATGAAGGCATACGCCGCTGTGGTTTTGAAAGCTGTATTGTGTTTCCTCCCAGCGGTAGGTCCTCCGTCTCAAGTGTCGGCTAGTGTCCTTGGAATGACATTGTGTGATATCAAATGCCTTGTGAGAAGCTGACCTGTAACTGAGAGGGTTGTGGCTCGGTCAAAAGGCAACACTGTACGACAGCTGTGTGTGTACTTTAAACGCTACGGCAGAAGTGCCCTTGAGCAACTCGCGACTTCTATATTTTGAGATCCATTCATCCATTTTCTTCTGCTTATCAGGTCGGATCGCAGAGGCAGCAGGATAAGAAGGGCGTAACAGACCTCCCTCTGGATTGCATTTATATGATTGAAATAACATTAATAATTAATTGTAGTTAATTGCAATATTTCTTTATGATATTACAATTTAAAAATGTTGACACATTTAGAGATTGCACCCACGCCAACGGAATGAGATTATTTTCCATCAGCACAAATTTGTATGTTGTCCTTAGTTATAAATGTTGTGTTGTTATTTCCTATTAAATAACTAAAGTGGAACACATCCAGTAATTGTCCATGAAGAGTGGGTTTTCATAAACAAAAAGTCAAGAAAAAGATTGAAATTATAATTCAAAAATCGGATTTTAGCAGAGGCAAAATGTTATTTTATTGTGACTTATGTTTTCCTTGGTGTCCATTTGCATAATGGTTCACCTAGTACTGTGCGGTTTTAACACTTCGAGGTTTTTAGAAGTCAGTTGCTCCATGTTATGTACTCTAAAACATGACTAGCATTGCAGATGCATTTTAGCAACAGTATGTTATCGCTGAACTTCACAGGGAGGTCAGAGGGCACGTTCAGCTACACAACACCTCAGGATTTAGTGTTTTGATCCAGGAAACGTTTGACTAGAAGATGCAGGAGGGAGGGAGAGGAACAGGCATGATTCATTTAAATTTTAAACTAGTAGCAAACGTCAGACTGAGAACTATTGAGAACTCTGAATGAGATAATGTATATATCCAGTCATTTCTATAAGGTTTAAATATGCGCATTGAATGTGTAGGATTTCACGGTATTCATTAATGGAACTAAATATAATATTCTTCCCCTCAATATATTAACCATTTTAAGTCAAAGGTGGCTAGTTGTGTTGACACTGCCTGAAGGCTACTGTAGGTTCCCCAGAATACTTTTTAAGGGAGAGGTATTCAGTTACAACCAACTAAGCAACATGACTGCTGGATGCAACTAAATTAAAAGCACATTTAATCTTTTACCTTTCACAACATTAACCTTTCACGACAACCACGCCTGTTTGCACGTGATCTATCTTTGTGACATGACTAATAACATAGTTATAACACTGATGACATCAATGAAAATAATAACACAGAAAATAACGACAATGGTAATATGATGGTGCAGCGGTTTCTAAAACAGCATACACCATCACAAATGGGGATGGGCTGAAGAGGCAGTTCCTCATTCACACCGTCTCCACGGTTACCGGGCCCTTTCTCATTCACAAGTGTTTCCATGGCAACAGGGACCCTGGCTCATTGATAGAATCTCTGTATCACCTTGGTAACAGGGCCAAGGGAGGAGCTTGATTGATTGTTTTTTCCCTCTTTTCCTCTCGCTTTAATATAAATATATCAATACTTTCTTGGACAGACACCCACTTACAGACATGCAAAATGCACACAGGCTTTATGTGGCAAAAGCACGCACACACATCTGCACATGCATCTGCAGCAAAAAGACGCTGGGTGGAGATCAGACGTTTTGAGTTACAGTTATTTTATTCACTTATGCACACTGGTGGAAAGTAGGTCATTTGGAATAACCAACGGCGAGGATGGTGAGGAGCTGAGATGCTGTAACTAAACACTCAGACACGGAGGTAAATGCAGACTTACATCCTTAACTGTGTGATTAAGAACACAGATGATGCAGGAGAATCATCTTAAGACATTTTGCTATTACACAGCAACCCCACAGGGCCACTCTCATGGGAGACGAACACTCTCTGTCCGCTGTCCAGCTGACTTCAGCAAAGTGTGGCTAATTATGTCTGTCCACATCACCAACCAAACTGCTTCCTATCTTCTCCAAGCTCCCACCTTATATCCCCATTTCTCCTTGCTTATAAATTTTCCATTATTCCTTCGAACAGCATCCCTTTTAAGATCTTGCAACATCTAAACGGGTGACGGAACCGAACGCACCACCTGTACAGTGTTTTATTACCTGAATCTGACAGGTGCTGGGAGAAGCAATCATTTTCCAAAATATCTCCACGACACGTTTTAAACCGGAGGACTTGGTTTAGCTTGATTTAACAATGCTACTAAAATGACGTATGTGAGTGAAAGAGACGAGTTTTATGGACAGCTTAGTCATTTTTTACAGCATTTATATCACCCTAAAGTCGGGGATATTATCAAATCGTCATCACCGCCTCCGTAGATCCTTTGCGTTAGCGCAATAACTCAAGAACTATTTAATGGATAACTTTTACATTTTATATCCACATAGACCTTAGTATGAGGAATAAATGGATTTATTTTGGGAAAGTTTGGTTTTAACTAAGGGGTGCTTTAGCTCCAAAAAATAGAAAAGGCAAAAAGACATACTTTTTCAATCGTTCGTCCGATTCATGCCAAATTTGATACATATTAACCAACTCCAGGATTTCTATCCTGTGTACAAGCAATTTTTCATTGCTTGCACAATGCAGGGGAATAAGAGCTTTCAGGGATATACCTTTGCTGTGGGGTATAACACCATAGGCCTAGTAATTACGCTGTAAACTTAGATTTCCGAAATTTCATTTGAATCCAAGTACAACTTTGTTTCTTCCTTGACCTCCCTGTAATGGTTGGATCCACTCAAAAGAACCTCAACCAGGAATGGAGGAAGAGAAAAAGACGCAAGCCAAGATGGGCTGTAAACTAATGATAATTGGAATAATAATCAATATGGGGATAAAAAAAACAATTAGCTTATTCCCAGGGCCAAATCACTCAGGCAATTTACTCCAAGAGATAGTTAACACACACGGGGCACAGAGGGAAGGCTGCACACAAAGTTACTTTTAAAATCTAGCTACTCAAGCTCTTTTCTCCAACTTTACAAACCCTGGTTTCAACTACTGTGTCATGCTTGTCCTCAGAGTTTCACTGTCAAACATAAAGATTTGCATAGAGGTTGGCGGATTATGGGAAACCACACATTTACTAGGATTTTTAAGAACAGCCGCTCTGCTTTCTGCATTTTGCTGTTTCCTTCCATTTTTGCTGACACTTGTTTTCTCGCTTATCGCGTATAGTCACTCAGGCATGCCATGCTGCGATGAGCTGGGCTTCATATTGCTCTTATGAAAACACAGGACGTATTGCCAGTCTGAGTGCTCGTTCATTTGTGTGTGTGTGTGTGTGTGTGCGTCTGTGTGTTTGTGAGAGAGAGAGCGAGAGAGAGCAAGAGATCGAGGGAGAGAGAGAAAGAGAGAGAGGGCATATAATCCATATTTTGGTGCAAATCTACAATTGCAGACATAAAAAAACGACATAATCTATGCACTTCCATGCTATCATTTTACTGGCTGCAGTAACCGATGTGAATGACTTGAAGAAGCGGGCCTCGCTGCTGTCAAAATGAATCCACTGTGCTAATTAATAGAATAGACGGGATGTAAAAATCAAGATCACGAGGATTTGATTGTATGGTGTGCAATGCTGGAATAGGAGTCAATAATCTATCCTTAATCGCTACTAAAATCAGTTATATTATATATACAGTTATAATATAATGCAGATTCTCCTCCTGCCAGTGGACCGTCACTCATGCATTCTCAGTCATATAAACTACATTCATCTTTAAACACAAACAGCATCATGTGACAGTTGTCATATAAGCATATACTCAGGAATACTTGCATACATGCAATGTATAGCGTAAAGCCTGCGCATGGGTGTCATCTGTGTCCATCCAACTAATAGCCCTCTTACTCAAGTCCTTTTCTAGGATTTAAACAGTGATGAAAACAATCCCTCACATGTTATGTGTCTAACCTCAGCCTTGTTGACTCTTTTTCTGTTACAGCTCAGGGGCTGAATTATTCCACTTTGCTGGCCCTTTACCCTTGCTTTAACCTTCATATTACCGGTGAAGATCCTATACTAGGGTAGCATGCATGAATTATTAGCGTAGTGTAGTTTTTAGTTCTCTCGTTCCAAAGGATTTATTGAAGGAATGAACTTTGCATCTACAGCCATGCAGATTTTCATCGTCGGTCGATGTGCTGCTGTTTAAAGTGTCCGTATCATGATTTGACTCTTGTTCTCTGATGTTCCAATGATATCCCTGTTTTTTGTTTTTTGTCCTCCACCTTCCCATTGTCTGCGTCTTTTTGATCACATTACCAGCGTCACTGAGTTTCCTCTCATGCTCTCTTCCTACGTGTGCCCTGTGTGACACCCCGCCCTACTCCTGTGTACATGGCGGTGACATTTGTTTGCCACACAGGCTTCTGGCTGCCTGCAGCTCTGTTCTGTGATCTGACTGCTGCCTTGCTAAGAAAGGGGCCTTTCAATAGGGCGAAGGAGCAGGGACACACACATGCACAAACACACACGAATCCACATGGCAAACCGCTTCACCCTGCCCGGTTTGATTTGATTAAGGCAGAGTGTAGAATGCATCTTGACTCTGAGGCTGTGTTCTTGTAAGTGAGCACTTTCGAGTGTTCAGGCAGGTGCATGCAGGTGCGTATTTGTGTGCATGGCTTGTGTCTCGTTGCTCGCCACTCACCCTGTGAGCACCACCACAAAGTCCATGACGTTCCATCCATTCCTCAGGTAGGAGTTCTTGTGGAAGGCAAAACCAAGGGCCAGGATTTTTATTCCAGACTCAAAACAAAAGATCCCTATGAAGTACGGCTCTGTGTCATCCTGAGGAGGCAAAGAAGGGAGAAAGGAGAAGATGGAGGTTAAGAAGGATGTATGTATGAAGAGATGGATCAGAATAGGAGTGCATCTACATTTTCCTCAAATAGTTGGGAATATTGTGGAATCGTCATGACCGCGTCTGCATCCGCCGTAGGTCCTTCGTGTTAACGCGAATACTCAACATATGCCATGGATCATTTTCATTTCCGGCAAAGGACAAGCTTTATCTTCAATGTTTTTGGGCCATAATTTCTCAAACGTTGGTCTTATTGAGTCTAACTTTGGTGCATATGAAGTGACAAAAGGAGATCTGTCTTTCCTCTGACTGCCTGTCAGTTGACGAGTCTGCATTTTCTCCCCATGTCTGGGTGGGTTTTACCCGGGTAGTCTGGAAAATTGTCGGTCTCTATGGCTATGTTCACACTGCAGAAAAAAGGGATCGGAATTCATGCGACGTTGATCCTCCGTCGACATCGTGACGGAAGATATGGTCGACGTCACAATGGCGGGAGTTGCTTTTCACACAAAAATTTCACTATAAATGCAATGAATATCACTAAATACACTTTTACTGTTAATGTAAGCATTTAAAGGTCCATATTGCCTCTGCACTGACACTTTGCTGCTTTGACGTCTTTGTTATTCTTGTTTTGCGTATACGGGCCCTTAATTGTACACACTAAAGTTTGATATAAATGTATACGATAAATCTGATCTGATCTAAGAAAAAATCTGGATTGATCATTAAGACTGGCAGTGTGAACATGGCCTATGTGTCGGCCCTGTGATAAACTGGTGCCTCATCCAGGGTGTACCCTGTCTCTCGCCCAATGTCAGGTTGGATAGGCTCCAGCCCCCGTGACCCTGAACAGGATAAGCGATTATGGATACTGAATAAACGAGTTAATGTTTTACTCACGTGGGGGAGCTTTTTTTTTGCAAAAAGAAATGTTTCTTTAATATACTTTCACATTTATTTTCAAAGACTTCAATCAAGGGGTTTGCTTGTACAACGCAGGGGATTGGAGACTTTTGGGGATATACCCTCGCTGTCGGGTATGACAGCGTAGGCACAGTTCATATATGGATGATATGAGATCTACTTTTTTTGCCATGTCTGTTAGACTTACCAGGCGCTCAGACAGAGGTGTCTTGTCCCCATCAGGCAAGTGTTGTTCCAGAGCCAGGACGATGCAGTTGGCAATGATGGTGGCGAGAATCATCCACTCAAATGGAGTGAGCAGAGCAGGTCAAGGAAAAAACACTTCTCCAGATTTAAGTCCAGAACATTTTTTATCCCAGATCCAACATCAATATTGATATCTAAAATACTAATATTTGTTGCTTTGCACATTATGGCAAAGTGTGTGATTTCAGTCAATTAAAATGTAATTACAATTTATTAAGTTAGTAAGATAACACAGTGGAATAATTTAATCAACAGATATTTGTAACAGGCTTGACTTTCTGCACTTGTTTGTTACACACATACACACAAACACACACACACATGCACAAAAGAACACTCACTTTCGCACACCCACTTGCACAAGCCATCATTATGAATTAAAGATGTTGCCTAAATGAATGTTCTGGACAAACACAACCCATATAGACCAACAAAACAAACAAACAAACAAACACACACTCACACAGCGTTGGAGTATGGCAGCCTGCCTGGACACCGGGGAGATTTATTGTGGCATCACAATTTGGCTGGATGTATACAAGATCTAGAGGCTAGTTTTCGAACAGAGAGCAAAATAAAAAGAAATTCTAACATCTTATTTTACATCTAATTGTGTTTCTCACAATCTTTCCATGCGTCTTTCTCTCTAACACACACACACACACACACACACACACACACACACACGCACGCACACTGGTGGTGTCTTCTTAAATCAATCCCTCCGCCTCATTAAGGTCACCAGATGAATAGTTCCATTTGAAAAGAGGAGAGCGTGCGAGTGGAGACAGAATCTGAGTACAAATATGTGATCAAGAGAACGGGAGGAAGAACTGTAGAGAGGAGGGGCAAAAGACCAGGAGGATGAGAATATGGGAAAGAGGAGGAGTGTAAGTTTCAACATTAATATAATAATTGTGTGTATAGACCACCAAAATACATAGTATATGTAAAGCAAAGATATTACAACCGAACATCTGAGGGTGGGTTAAACAAAAGTTTCTTCTCTGTGAGGAAGAGTTACATCGATTTCAGGAAAGGTCAGTTGCATATTTCCATCGCTAGGAGGAGCTTTATCTTCAAAAGTCTTTGGGTCACAATTTCTTGGCCGATGGTCCAATTAAGTCCAAATTTGATGCGGATGAATCGACTCAAGGAGAGCTATTTTATATATCTCATATTTTACTCCAGTCGTTCATATTTTCCTCGCTAGAGGGAACAATTTTAAAACAAATAATATTTGATTTTACGGACTTGCTTTAATGCAAATTGATCCTCTTTCCTCTGTTACCCTCTTATAGTTTGATAGCTTTAAGTTTCCTTGTTGGATTTCTCCTTCATTATGAAGGAGACTTCATCATCATGATCACTTTTATTTAGTGATTTATGATGTTGACTGTGACTTTTGACTTTTTTTTCTCTTTCACTGTTCTTGTATTTTTCATTATTTCACTGGTGTTCTCCTCTTTTGGTATGACATCATCGTTTTATCACTTCCCTTTTCTTTTTGTACTTATTGACTGTTTCGACTTTGATGCTTCTCAATCTTTGCGCTTTACCTTCATACCATCTGCTGTGCTTCTTTAAGCTTGATCTCAAGCTTTTGATACAAGCTTTTGATACGAGGCAATTTATGTTGATTGCCTTCTTATTTCCGTGTCCTTGCAGGAAAACTACAAGAGCCTCCTTCTCGGCGTCCCCGTTTGACCCGATGTGTCTTTCCTTGACTGTTAAAGAGGTGCTACAAAACCTAAAAGTTACAATTATTTTTATTATGTCCCATTTAGTTTCTGTCTGTCTGCTTTATGCCGGTATAAATAATGTGGTGGGAACAGTAGTAGGCTGTAGACTGAGATGTCTCGCCAAGAATATGAATGTGAGGCCCTCAGAGTGCACACACAGACACACACAAACACACACACACACACACCTACACACAATTATTGGCTGTATCTATCAACGATCCATCCAGTCTTATGTTCTCTTAAGCTCCAACCTTCTCTCCTCCTCATGGAAGCCTTTGCCTGCTTCTCACTGATATATTTCTTTGCCCTGTTTAAACCTCACTGTCCTCTCCACCCATACCTGTCTGCTATGATATCACTGTCCCTTCTTCCATTGCTCCACCCCACTCTCATCCCCCCACTACCCACAGCCATTTTTCTTCCTCGCTGCTCCACCCCACTTGTTTCTCCAACCCTCCAACTTTCTTACCCCCCCGGTCCACCTTTCTCTCATCAATCATTCCTATCTCCTGCCATACCATCTCTATTCAATATCAAATGAGATGCCGCATCAGCAAACGCAGGAGGACTCCAGCAGCAAGAGACCAGAGTATGAGAGGGTATGAAAAAATAAAAGGCTGGATAGGAGAGAAATATATGGAGGGCTAAATGAAACAAAGACCTCAACAAAAGAAGGAAGGAAAGGTCCTGTGGACACAGACATTATTGAAAAGGGTGAGTGGTGAGGAATATAAGAGAAAAGATGGAAGATGGCAGAGAAGAGGGAGGGAAATAATAGCGAGGGAGAGCGAAGTGCAGGGACGAATGAGGGGTTGAGCAAACGAATGATGAGGAGAGCGAGAGTGTTGCAGCATTTTCCTTCTCCTGAACGAAGTATGCTCTGCCGAAAGTAGGTTAGTGGACACATACATACACTGTATGCACACCGCATAGAAAGAGAGGGGGAACGGGAGGAGGAGATTGGGTGGGAGAGCATACATCATGCTGTCACACACAGTATGTATGTACTATTGAAACTACAGACATACAGCACTGTATAAATCAATGCATTGCTCCATATATTGACACATTTCTGAGAAGTATGCGCTGACCAAAGTGTATGGGAAATTCATTCATCGTTAATATCTTGTACGTGGCTCACAACTGGAAGACCTTGAGTCCGAAAATGAAGGCCGTTTTTTTTTTTTTTTCAAACACACGCTTTCACATGCCTATCTGCATGCACAAAATCACAACACACGTTTTAAAAGCATGCAACACACAATATAAGACTTCACTTAAAAACACTTTTATGCCAATGCGGTCCAGACCAGCTGATACCCTTTAAGAAAATGCCAGCCACCTTATTAACAAAACCATGCAAGATAGCACAGTAAAAAAAAAAATTCAAATCATGGGAGCTATTCCTACCATTTTATTAAATACATGGTTAAAGGATGAAAATTCTGATATATTTATTTAGATTATTTTTTGTTGTTTTGTTGTGTCTGTTGCCTTAATAATGTTCACTTCATATTATACAGTGAATACACTGTTCAGAGTAAAACAATTAAGTTGTAACCTAACACATTCATTGATATTCCATTTCATTGAAGGAAATGTATTAGAAGCATCTTCTTTGAATGTATGTGAACTAATTGTGAACAAAACTCTTTGATCAGTTTATAATTAAGTACATAACGCCTAAACAAATGTTTTAAATAAGGTGGAAATTTAGTTACAACGTTTTATTTTCAGAAAGAAGCAGCTTTCAACAGCTCCAATTATATAGTCAACAATTAATTGGAAATTTATCCCCTAAAGATTTTGGTGATATTTGATGCCCACATAGACCTTATTGTGGGAAATTAGTAATTTCTCAACCATGGGTCTGAGTTAGTCCAAATTTGACACCCATGACTTGACTCGAGGAAATATATCTTATATATACCATGTTTTTTTTTTACTAACTATGGGGAACTTTACTATAAAATATGCTGGTTTTCAGACATAACTCTCCAAACTTTGGTTCGAAATAATCTAAATTTGGTCAATATGAATCAACTGGAGGAAATCTATCTTGTATATATATCATATTTCACTCTAACAGATCATATTTTACTCACTTGGGGGACCTCTCAGAAAAAAAAAGACGTTTTTTTTCTGACATAACTTCACATTTTAAGTTTAAAAGGATTAAAAGTTGTGATAACTCAAGAAGATCGATTCAAAGTGCTGCTTTCAATTTGAGTTTGGGTTGGTCCTTGAAGAGTGCAGCGGCCTTTGCTCCGACATTAACACCATCTGCCGATGTTTGTCTCAGATCAACTTCATTTTTGTTTAGAATAAAAGGTTCAATAACTCAAATAACATATATCATGTGTGTCTGGAAACACAGTAATATATCTTCCATCTAGCTTCTATCTTTATCTTTCTTTCTTCGTCATGTATTTTTGATATACGTTGTTAATCTGAGGTGCCTTGTTTTATATATATTATATTACTACCTGATTATAATAAGCAAATACATCTTATGATGTGCTTTGCTTGTTGCTTTAATCTGCGTTCTTTAAAAACGGAAGCAGAATGAGAAATGAAGTTGATGTAATTCAAAGTGATAACTTTGTAACTTTTCCTTTTCTCTGTAAACTTTAACTTTGCTTCCCTTCCTCTCTGCCTCTTCCTGTTACATTATGCAGCAGAGAAACGGCAGCTCTTCGCGACTCAAACGATTGCATCATGTTCTTGTCATTTTTTCCTCAGTCTCAGATTTGATAGAATGAATGGGGTTGAGCCGTTCAGTTGAGACCTCTCTAATTATTCTGATAATCAGCAGCCGTAAAAGATAAGAGACACTGATGAAGTGCCAATTTATATTCCTGCATCTTTCCACTTTAAGTAGAATCATGAATTGCAGTTTAAGTGTCTTTTAATTTTTCCAAATAGTTTAATATATTTAGATTGAGCAAAAATCGTCTAAGTTTGATACCCCCTGAGCAGGCACCTTCCTACGGGAGCCTGATTGGTGGAGTTATGTCATCAGGGGGATTCAGCTCACTTTTATAAACTGTATAAACTTATAGCTGGGCCTTTAATGCCCTGCTTCAGTTGTTTGGTTGTGCACATTTTGAACCCTGCGGGGGACACCACAGGCTAAGGGGACACCAAGATGGAGGCAGTAACCATGGCTATTGAAAAAGTCCTGTTCGAGGACTTTTGAGCAATTTCTAGAAACATACTTTACCAGACACTCAAAAAAAATTTCAAGCCTATTATTTAAAACGTATGTATTTTAATTACATGTAAAAATTTGTTTATTTTTAATCTATTTTTTACTGTTAAAAATCATGCTTGACCAAACAATTTGTCATTGTTTGGTAAATTTGGAACGTCTAAAATATTAAATTAATAAATGGTATAAAATATGCACAGAATTTTTTTTTCCATAGTTTTTTTTTTCTTGGTGAGGAAATTAAAGGTCCAGTGTATGACATTTGGCTAGGGAGAGACGCTGCAGCTGTCTATCACTACTTCTCTACCGGATTTTTTCCTAAACTGACCCAGAGCACCAACGCTGAGGAAATGTGATCGTGGAACGAGTGCTTGTTCTGGTGAGGTCCATCCAAATCCCATTTGCTGGTTCTGGAGTTATCGCTTCCCGGGAGTAGAGTAGGCGCACGATCTCGGGGGATGGGTTACGTCTGGCCGGGAAGGGGCTGGAGGCACAGAGCCAAGTTGAATCCTCCGGGCTGCTGGAGGATTCTAGATCTACAACATTACATGAGTCTTCATGTTTGCTTTGACGGCGAGGCTTGGCGCTTTTTTGCTTTTTCTACTTATTTGTGTTTGCCATGGCCTTTTCAAAACAAACATTACAAAAGCAAATTTTTACTTTCGGCTGAAATTACAGACAGAAAAATAGCTAGAAATACTGTATTATATTCCATTATTTGACAAAGATACCCCTAAATTATACACACTGACTCTTTACAGGTTTGTCTGTACATGAAGTTCTTTCTAGTTATGTAAAATGCTAAGTATCCTCCAAAACAATTTCCCAGCAGGGATCAATATAGTATTTTGCTTTAGATTCGCATGGAACGACAACTTGTGAATAGACACCAGAGTTCCCCAGATCTCAGTCCAATCGAGAAACTCTAGAATGAGCAAGACAAAAAGAAGTCTGATCCATAGAGGCCACACCTCATGACTAAAAGGAATGTTCTGACTGCAGAATAGTGGATGAAGGTGTTTATCTCATTCAATGAGGTAGGCGATTGCCTTTCATTGTGTTTCCCTAGAACAATCTTCAGAAGGAGTCAGCGTCACATGAGTCAGTAACACACACAGATGATTTCTGCTGTTGCATATAAAGTGGTGAACCAAAGCAGGAGAACGCAATCGAGCCACGGTCTGGTTTGAATCCCAAACGAGACGCATGTTCATATTTCAGGGCTAGTAAACATTCAGTGATTGAACATTCGTCCCACTTTTGCATCATGTTTGACAAGTTTGCCAAAGAAAACGGGAGTGCTTGAAGGCCAGTTTAGCCCAGCTTGATCCCCCTCAGTCTGAATTAACATCACTTAGTAAGGGAAGTCCCCAAAGATGAATACATCTCCTCTGGATTGTTAATTCCATACAGCATTTATTGTGTTTCTAGCTTACCCCTGTTCACCCTCTCAACGCCCACGTATAAGCGGGTTGTCACTTTGTACGAGATGCTTACAGCGGTGTGTGCGTGCTGTGGGCTGCGATTCTTTTATAACATCAGCCGAATCTCCGGAAGATGATGCAGGTGTGTCATGACTATATGAGCTTATGTTTGCATGTTTACACCAAACCTGCTGAATTAGCTTTGTGCCTGCTTTTCGCTGCGTTGTTAAGTGTACATGTAAGTGTGTTCCTTTGTGTGTGAGCGTGTGCCAGCCCACCCGGCTGGAGGGGTGAAGGTTTTCAGCAGGGTTTGTCCAGTAACAGTGACGGCACATGACTAAAAAACATGTGCAGAAAGAAAAAATCTCTCCCTGTCTCTCTGTATTTCTCTCTCTCTCCACGTATTCCAAATCCCCAAAAATAGCTCTGCTCCACGTCAGCGCAGACACCCCCTTCCACCCCCACCCCGTGCACATGCACAGGTGCACACACTCAAACACACATATATTGGAACACCCTGCAACTGAAACTGAATAATTTAACAGAGCCGGAATGTACAGCTAAGAGAAATAGAAAAATGGGAATAAGAAAAATGCAGAGGTGAAAAAGAGAGAGGAAAAACATAGAAAAAAATATATAGCTGATCCCCCAAAGATGTGCATATTTGTCAATTAGTAAACAGATGCATGGACACAATGTCGATTAAAGCACATTATTCTTCTAACTAAGCCAACTCTGTCCTTCACGATAGCAAGGGTACAGATCCGAAGAGTCCATAATCTTTTCAGTTTTTCAAGCAGTACCCCTGATTGAACTCCTCAAATTACATGTGAAATTATGTCTGAAAAACAGTGTTTTTATAGAATAAAAGCTCCCCCCTAGTGAGTAAAATATGAACCATTAGAGTAGTATATGATAAGATAAAGCTCCTCGAGCCAAACCCATTTGCACCAAATTTTGGATTTAATTGAGGCTAGATGGCCGAAAAAACAATGTTTTTCTGTAAAAGAGCTCCCCCTAGTGTGTCACATATGAACTACTAGAGTAAACTATGTTATATATAGGATAGATCTCCTCCAGTCGATTCGTATGCACCACATTGGGGCTAAAATCGGATTACTGGTGTGATATTCTAAAAACAAAAAGCTCCCCCTTGTGTAAAATAATAGCTTTTACAGTAATACATGCATGTATGATGTATATAAGATAGATCTCCTCGATTGGATTCATATGCACCAAATTTGCACTCAATCGGACTAACGGTTGAGAAATGAAATAGGTTTTGGAGATAAAGCTCCCCTTAGTGCGCAAAAGATTCAACCGACCTTAGCCAAAATCACTCCACTTCTTTATCGCATAAAGGTCCACGTGTTCATGCGAAGGATCTGCGGCAGCAACGACGATACCAAAATATCTCCGACTTTTCAGGGATATAAATAGGTTTATAATCTTCAGTAAAAAGTTTCAGATATTATTTAACCAATTTTTGTCGGTCAGGTTTTTTTTGCATTATTTCATGTAGATGAACAGATATGAGAAATATCTGTCAAGGTCTTAATGTGTACTGTGTCCACCTGCCTGTGGCAAATTCTGAGCAGCATCGTATTTTAGTGGTCAGGAGCTCGGACATTGCAGGGAGCTCGGAGTAGGGCTGTCGATCCTTTAGATTACAAAAACTTTCATATGCTTTCGGTAGAATGCCAGAAATATTTTGTGAAACGATATTGCCTCAAAACAATTTGCGTAGCTAAACAAAAGGCCTGCATAATTATGTTGAGTTCATTTTCATATGTGTTCTTGAAATTTTGCACACGAGTAATGACTTTCTGTGCCATTTTGAAAAAATGAAAGTCAATGAATTAGACATGCACAGAGAATGAAGAGAGACAGCTGCTGAAATCTTCAACCGAAATAGAAAGAGAACTGTAGATTGCTCACAGTGCTCCTTCACCTCTACGCTCACAGCAAGTTTCAAACAAAAATGTGAAAAAGATGAAATGTTGCTATTCAAATGAAAAGGGAGCTTTTCTTTATATCTCCAAAAAATCGAGGCACCGCTGTCGCGTCCACATCTGCCGAAAATCCATTATTTTAACATGATAACTCAAAATCTCTCATGGGTAATTTGTCAAATTTTATATACCCGCATAGACCTTAGTGCGAGGAAGAACTGGATGGATTTTGGGAAAGGTCTGTTTTATATTTCAGACAATAGGGGCAGCTTTATCCCCAAAGTTTCAGGGCTGAATATTGTCAACTTTTGGTCCGATTTAGTCCAAATTTTGTTCTGTTGCAGCCACTACGTACGCATTGATTATTTGGTGAACATTTGCAACATTTGCACTGGGTTGTTGGGTGTGGCAGGTAAAGGAATATAAAGTGGGGCTCTCGGGGATTGAGTGGAAGAGTAAACAGTTTTTGACGGTGTCTTTTCTTTTTTTTTTCTTGTTTGATTTATTATTAAAACAAAGAGTAAATTGTTACAAATGTCTTGGTACCTATATGTCCAGTGCCATTTACATCAATTCCCGATTCCCATGCGATCCCTGGTGGCGCTAATGAGTAGTGTTGGCCAACAGAGGTGCATATTAATCCAATCGAGGAGATCTATCTCATATATGTCTTCTTTTACTCTACTAGATTATATTTTAGTCACTTGAAGTATTTTTTTTACAGAAAAATCTTGGGGACATAATTTCACATTTAATTTGAGGAGTTCAATCAACGGGATTGCTTGTAAACTGCAGGGGATTTCGGACTTTTCTGATACTCCCCTGCTGTCGGGGACGAAAGAATAGGCCTACTTTCTTTGTTGTTTTTACCCTCTAAAGGTAGGACCTACACTTTTATATTCTCAAAGCAGTAAATAATTAATCAGATACCCCAGATGAAAAATGCATAAGGATTAGTTTTAACTTCAGTTGATTTTTTTTTTGATCTGTTTGTGTGTGTGTGTGTGTATGCTAATGTAATGTAAGGTACTGACTTGAATTCCGTTGGTAAAACAGAGTAGGATGGTTCAGTTGATATCAGTAAGTGCCAAATGTTAGTACCTGAGAAAGCATCTGAGTAACTTTAAGAATGGGGGAGAGAGGGGGAGAGAGAGAGAGAGAGAGAGAGAGAGAGAGAGAGAGAGAGAGAGAGAGATACACTCCTGTTCAAGTGGCACCACTCAAAACATCAGGGACAACACTTGCTGTAAATGTAAAGCTGAAAAAAGGCATCACGCCTAACATTAGGAAACATCTGGTCAAAATCTGGGGTATAAAGAGGAAGAGCACACCGGGTCCCCTGCAGCAGCCACAAGTATTGTTAGCACGACTTGAGCTGGGATGTTCTACACAAAAAATCAAATCAAATACTTTAAAAACTTAAAATTACATTGAGCAGAAGCCAATCAGGGAGGACAAGGCAAATTGGAGGAGAGCCAGTGGAACAGCAGTGGCAGGGAGTAGAGAGAAAAAGAAAGAGTGATGGATTGGAGTAGGAAAATAAAGGTAGAGATAGTGAAACACATAAAAGGACAAAACTTCCCGGGGACTTGAGAGAGTAGCATTAGTCAAATCTTTTAAGTCACTTCAGGAGACCTCTCCTCGCATATGGACACAGACACATCTCCACTGGGTAAAAAGACATGGTCATGATCAGGCCTTCGGCTTCAGTGTGGCTCTTCAAGAAAGAAAAGTTGTCTGGTTAATGCAATGTCTAGTGCGTTTGTGTGTCTTCTGCCTGCAGTGACGCTGGCCAACAGGATGTTTATCTCTCCACCACTTTGTGTTGAATTATTTTTATGCAGACAGGCAGTTTGGTTCTGTCTCCCACTCTCTATGTTATCTCCGTCTCAATGCCCCCCTTCTTTTCTCACTCAGTAAACCTGCTCTCTTCCCCACATCTCCAGTTCAACAGCATATTGCCAGCAGAGCAAAAAAAACATTTTAAGTCACATCTCTAACATCAAATGCTAATTTTATCACACACGCACACAACTACTGCATTAAAATCAATTAAATCAAAATATCTTGGAGGCAATTTTAAAATCATTTTTGAGACACAGTTTCTACTTTCTCCCTTAAGAGTGTGGCAATAAACACAATAAATCACGTAAGAGGCTCACAGAAACACTCACACACATGGTCCAGACCGTTTTAGTCTGGTCTGAGGTGAAAGATCAAAACTTGCGGGTGGGACCGGATTGACGAAAGAGAGGGGATCCATGTTTCAAAATGAAAGGAGAGAAATAGGATTAACTGACCTGCAGGCTGTTTGGACATATGCATTCACACACAAATACACACAGAGAGACAATCTGAGCTGATCTTAGGTCTGTATAGTTATCATTTGGCAGTTGGAAGCTGGAGAAAGGCCAATAAATAATTTAGATTCTGCAGTGAACGTAGATCACCAACTCCCTATATCCACCCAAAAACACCCACATCCCTCTCTCTCAATCTCACTGGTCCTCAGTCTCTCTCACCCTTTCTGTCCTTCTTAATCCCTTATACTGTATATACCCTGGCTGTTTACCTTGGTGGCCTAGTCGGTATACACTGGTCGGGTATACAAACATATAGGGAACAAAATAGTTCACCATAAGTCACCATTCTTGGGTTTGATGACAGGAAGTAGCAAAATGGCAACCTTGCAAAAAACGATTGCAATCAGGGGAATCTGTTTTTGGTGACAGAGTAGAATCTACGGTAGAATCTACTCGTGTCATCAAATGGAAGTCTATGGAAAGTTCACACACTTGTCACACACTTGTGCCACAGCAATGCTCATACCATTATCATCCTCACCTTTGGCAGATGCTCAGTCTAAATTACCTGGTCCTCAAAGGGAGAGATTTCTATTTTCATCTTTTGATAGCTCACTAATTCTTCATCATACTAGATTATACAGAACTGGGAAATCAACAAGGAAGCACAAACAATGCAAACACCCACAAAAAACACAAAACCCAGAGCAGAGTAAACAAAACGGCCGATGGTATTCACAAAGATGGCCGCCACTCTATAATTCTCTACAATTATGAAAGGGTGGTTTATTTATCGAGCACGTTACGTGTATATATTTACTATAGATAGCTAAAAAATATATTGACTACCTCTCTATTTACAACACCAGGGGAAAACAGTTGTACACTGATGACGCAGGCTGCACCATATGGCGTGTATGGTGTGTGTGTGTGAGAGGCTGCAAGTGTGTGTGCTTTTTGAATTAATACATTCTCATGAAGTTAGGTCCAAATTTTAAATATACAGTAAATATGCTGCTGACACTCAATACATTGCGGGTTTACAGTAACTCCAGTGTATGACAACTGATATTCATTCAACGAGGTCATAGGGTATTTAAGGTTAAAGGTAAGTAGGACGGCTGAAGAAGCTCACCTTGTAACTCGATGTGCAAAGTATACACACAATAACTACTAAAACAATATCTTATATGCTATAATGCATGTTCTGGGGCCCAGCTCATAGTGTAGTGCGTCATGTATGTCTTCTGAGATGAGTCATATGGAACAGATCTACGGACGATGTTAAACAGAAATATCAGCTGTCAGTATTGACTCCACTCACTCACTTGATGATGATGTCATCGTCATAATTTTATATTTCTTGTATACTTTTAGAAGGTGTTTCATGAGGGAGTGAAGTTGGGTAGCAGAGAGTGGAAGGTGTCACGCATGGTAGGCCTAGCATAAATGAGTCTAATAATGAGAAAGACCTGTCTGAGTGGTTTTCACAGTGGGATTCCAGGACCCTTTTAACACGCCTCTTGTCGGTCCCAAACCTCAGATAATTCATTTTTTTATGTTTATAAATCCAGTGGCGATAGCAGACTTTATGCTGGATTGTCACTCATCCAGCTCATAGTAATCCAGAACTACTTGACTTCAAGACACTGAATTTCACATGTTTTATGTTATAAAACATCTATAAGCGGAAATATTTTTTGCTGTGGGACACTGGAACATAATCTGGCGTAATAATGACGGCGTAAATGGTCTTTTAGTGGTCAGCCTAAAATTTTGAAAATATCACTTTGAGATAATCCACATGCCATCCAAAGAACTCTTAATCTGACCCGGATCTAAGAAAGCCACTCGCATGCTGCTCATATGAAACTTTGACCGTCAGAATAACGTTCCTAAATTGGTTGAGCAACCATGTATTTGCCCGATCACATTGTAAATTATAATCCATCTTTATATCATTAAATGTACAAATGTATCTCTTCGCCGTTCAATAATGATTCATTATTTTGGTGCTGTTGCTCACCGGACATGACTGAGAGATACTAGTCAAAGTTAGGGGCGTCACCAACAAATAAGAGACACTTCCAAACTGGGTCGTCCTGGAATGCTGGCATATATCAACCAATCCATGGTACCGATCAGGAGAACTCTCCTCTGACTGACATCACCAGGCATCAACTCACCACTTTCATTGCTTATGAAGAAGGGGTTGATTGCAACTAAAATAGATTCAACCCCCTTCATCAAGTATAGATAATTATTTTTAAACATTTTCATTTAATAATTCCTTTCTATCACTACATATATACATATTCCCTAGTACAATATATATATATATATATATATATATATATATATATATATATATATATATATATATATATATGAATGCATTAACGTTGTTGTTTACCCTCTATCCATATAGAAAATGGAGGCTAATGTGAAGAGCATTCATGTCTTCTGATATTTGACTAATTTGATACATTTAATAATTGGATTGATCATAAATTGATATTTCTCATTCGGTTTGGTTACATGTTCCGCTACATCATCAACATCATTATAATAATAATATTAATAGTAATAATAGTAATAATAGTAATAATAATAATAATAATAATAATAATAATAATAAAAAGAAGAAGAAAAATGAAATAATAATAATTATAATGATAATATTACCCTGGGATCTCCCAGGATGAGATAAAAAGTGTTGCTGGGGAAGGGGAAGTGTGGCGCGGCCCTCTTGTCATGCCGCCGCCAAGGCCGGACCCTGGAGAGCTGGAGGGAAGTGGATGGATGGGTGGACTCTATTATTATAGCTGGTCATAGTTGTTGCTTTGCATGTCCGTGCCCAACCATTCGACCCCACCCTCTTTCCCTCACTCTCTCTCACAATTTCTCATATTCACTCACCCTCTCTTACTTTTTCCCACACTCCACCACCCTCTCCCCCTTTCTCACTCCACCGCCCTTTACCTCTCTCATACTCCCTCAGCCCACCCCTTCCCTAGTACTCCTTCGCCCTCCTTTCTCTCTCTTCCCCTTTCTCTCTCTTTCTGTAGAATAAAGCGTAGGGTCCAGACTCTTTTGGAAAGCACCTTATATAATTTCTGTCGTAAAGTGGCGCAGTGGGTACAAGAAGGTACTGGGTTCAAAATCATCTCATCCGGCCTTTCCTGTGCAGAGTTTGCATGTTCTCCCCGTGTCTATGTGGGTTCTCTGCCGGTACTCCGGCTTCCTCCCACAGTCCAAAAACATGCATTATAGGTGAATTGGTGACGTTAAATTGCCCATAGGAGTGAATGCGAGTGTAAATGATTGTTTGCCGCCATGTGTCAGCCCTTTGAAAAACTGACAACTCATCCTGGGTGTAACCCTGCCTCAGGCTCAATGTCTGCTGGGATAGGCTCCAGCCCCCGCAAAACTGTACAAGATAAGCGGTTACGGATAATGAATGAATGAATCAATGCTTTTGATTTGATCAAAACTCCAAATTTACATTAACTCATACATTTTCTCTCATTTATTTTCATTTGACGGTTTCATTAATTACCAAGTGAGTAGGCCAACATTTTTGTTGTTTCTTTGTTTGGTGCGTATTAAACAGGTTTTATGACAGAACATTAAATTAATAAGACACTGAACAGCTCGACACATCAGTCCACAGTGGTGCAGTGGGACCCAGAGGTGCCTGAGATGACCTAGGAGCGACAATGTTATGCAATGTTATGCATTGGTGGCCACAAGCGACTAATTTAATCCAAAGATTTACATATTCTGGATATATTATAGGATATATTCTGTGGACGGAGGGGTATAATGTTGGACTAGGTGCACCTCACAATTTATTACAATCCAATAAAGACCAAAACCACAAAAAGCAGTACTGCAGAAAGCACCACAACAAATATTGAGCATTATAAGGTAGGAGTTATTGCAGAATTGTTGTGTTGGATTACACCCGATTGTACAACTGGACTAAACCCTTGTCTGTTTGTTGGGACTGGGACAAAGCAAATGCCCTACAGAGATATATTGCTCTTTACTCCAAGAGATCTATAGTTCCTATAAAACAAGCCACACTAATCATCGGAGCATAAATATACAGTCATTATGGAAAAATAATCAGCCTCATCAGTTATGTGCAACTACAAGTATTTTGACAACAAGATCTTAGCATACCCTCACCTTAATTTAATGTCTTCATCAAAACAAAAAAAAAGGATTGAAAAATGGTTTCTTTGCATAATTATCACAGTGGATAATTACAAATACCTGGGTGTGCACCTCCACAACGGGCTGGACTGGACGATCAAGAATGATGTGTACATAAGGGAATGAGCACACTCTATTTTCTGAGGAAGTTCAGACCTTTCAACGTGGAAATTAAAGGGTGGAAAAGTTGGTATTTACCATCACATGTTGAGACCTAATGCGATTTAATAATTTGATTAAATTCAAAATCTTGTCAAGAGCATTTATCAACTTGTTGGAATGAATGTGTACTTTGTAGCCCATTCATTCCAACAAGTTGATAAACAAAATACACTGAACTTCTTCTTTTTGTTTTTACAATGACAATAACTTACAGTTCCATATAGGGTATTTCATCTTTCGCGATACCCAAACCGGTCTAAATGGACATTTCACCTGCTGTAAATTATATTAATGGAAATAATTTTTGAAAAAGTCATGATAGTTTTGCAGATAAACAGCTTCTTCTTCATTCTTCGTTGCGGGCTACTGTTCATGGTGAGAAAAAAAACAGATATTCCTTAAGAATAAATTTAAGAATAGATCCTTGCTAGTCATTGGTTCCAATAAACCATCAGTGTGATAATGAGGCTGAATGAGCTTTACAGAGACTTTGAGGCCGCTAAATTATGTTTTTTTCTACCATGACATGTGTAAGACAAGATGTCAAGTTTCCTGCAATTAACCATTTACAAAAAAGCCACTTGTGAGCTTTGACTTAAAGAAGTCCACCTTAAGCTCCTTCAGGGGGCTTCAGTAAATACTATACACTGATCCGCCATAACATTTAAACCACCAGGATCATACTTGTGGCTACCAGAACTTTTATTAACTTTTCAACAAATTGTGCTACAGTAGCTCTTTTAGACACAGTCAAGCCTTTACTCCCCATTAGCTTACGGGTTTCCTATTACTGTGTCGCCAGTTAACCAGTCGGCCTTGCTTAGACCACGCTGACCATGCTGGTAAAACTAAACACAACCCCATAGAAAACCCAAATAATTTGAAGCATGGCATGGCATTTCTTTAGGGGAAAATGAAGAACAAGGTTTCAACCCGACAACGACAATGTCCGGGATCAAGTTAGCTTTTTGACTTTGCCAGTATTACCATTATTTCTCTCATTAGAAATATATTAAAAAATATTTCATAATATTTAATATTTAATATTTTAAATTATATTTAATATAATAAATCTGATGACCAATCATTTGATCCAGCATGTTTTAAAACAGTACTTGTAAATTATTTCAAGCGTGTTTTTAGAAAAAACTAATTGACCTTTAATAGACTCTTTTTTGGTTGCATCATTTTACACAATTCTGTTTAGTAAAGTCCTCACGTGCTAATATGTCAGAAAAAAATCCTACCTATCGAATACAACTTTCTAAATAGCCATATTTAATGACCCTTCCTCTTTTGTCCCACAGGGCTCCATCGTGGGTCCCTTACTATTAGGCGTAAACATGCTGCCACTGGGTCACATCGTCAACAGCTTCAGTCAAGCGGCACACATTTTTCAATAACAAACAGAGACTCAGAATGTGCTTAAGCAAATAATTGAGCGGGTCATTAAAGGGTTAATCATAAGCACCGTAAAACTTGAAATCGATGATAAATGTTGTTTAACCTCTAAGCCATCAAGTTTATCGATTTTATCAAGTGTTAATGCTACTTATGAGAGGGTGATCCTTTTGAGTCAGGAGTCGTGTAAAGAGCAGCGACCCATCCTGACTACTAACAAAAAAGATTCAAACTGTGGAGCTGTTGTGGGAATTGGACCTTTGAGTATAAAGCATCAAATTAAACCAGTCACACTCTCACACACATCTGTCGTTTAAATGGTGAATAGACATGATTCATAAGTACTATAAGTAGCTCCTCCATTTTGCTCCAGCAGCCCAATTAGTGTGTATAGTTATGTCATGGCTCAACCATGAGCATGGATCAATACAATCGTTACTCCAATTTCCCCTCTTGTCATTGACATTCGCATAAAAACTTACTTCCATATTTGCGTGCATTTACACACACACACACACACACAGATACACAAATCCTCAAAAGGAAAATACTAAAATGACTCAGTATTTCTCTCTGGAATGGTGCAATATGTGCTGGTTTCATAAAGAGATTGCTATGCTGGAAATTTACCTCTGTCACACATAGTGACAAGCACACACACACATACACGCCTACACACACATACCCTTTGAGATTGTGACACATCCTTCCCATCTGCATATTTTGTGATAAGGAGAGGTCTAACAACAGAAAAATAAATACTGTATAGATGCAGAAGTCAGTAGCATATGCTCACACTTTAGCACCCGCTCGCTTGTTCACTCTCTCTCGCTCACAAGATCTAAATGGACACCTGCATCTTGCTGATATGGGAAATTGTGTGTGCATCAATGCAAAGATGCAAGGACACACACACACACACATAAACCAGTTGTAGCAGCTTATTTTCATTTCCCCAATCCCCCCTCCCGCATGCTGACATCAGCAACCAGCAGCGCCCCAAAGACCCCCCCCCCACCCCTACCACACAAACACACACACACACACACTCTCAAACATACACACACCTTTCACAGGAATCATATATCAAACAAGTCTGAGGCGACTCTTGTTGCTAACAAATGTGATTGGTGGTGATCAACAGCTTCATAAAAAGGGCCGCTGTATTGCCCTCTCCTCTTAATTACCTATAAATTCAATGGGCACATCTGATCACATGGGCATGCAGTGATTCATTTGCTTTGCCAGTAAAACTTCGTACCTGTGAGGTAAACGTGAACCACACAAACAAAGAGGGCCTACCTGATCCTCGGACTAGGCCTTTTATTGGCACCTTTCACTCTTTGCACACTAACACGTAAAGGATATGGCCATTCGGTGATCTTTTTGGCGTATTTTCTGACGAAGTTGTCCTCACTGAAAATGAAGAGCGAGCGGTTGACGGTGAAACAGTTTTGGCGCACGGGAATGGGGTTATAGAGAGCCATGGTCCGGGCTCTCTGCGCCATAGACTGCTTGTACATTCTCTGGGCCCCGGGCCCTCCAGGTGGACCGTGGCCATGGCCGTGTCCGTGTCCATGTCCGTGCCCGTGTCCGTGACCGTGCCCGTGGGGGCCTCCTTGCCTGCTACCTCCGCGACCGCCCAGTCCCCCTCCTCCACCGGGCCCCCCGCCATACCTGGCCGGTGCCTCATCACCGAACCGCGCCATTCTCCAGACACCGAAAGCCAATCTTCAAGAAGTAGCGGAGAAAGAGACCAATGCTCAGCTGTGCAGCCACACAACATTACATCCCATCAGGATCAGAACGTCTCATAAGCACAATGGGTTGTCTCGTGAGCTTGATCACCTGCAGCGGGCCGCCGGTTGTGTGCCGCTTTCAGCAGAGGAGGCCGCCCATCAACCGTCTCCTCTCTATGCTTCTCCTGGCGCGGATTAAACGTGGGCTCGGTGGGCTGACAGGTTCCTCTGTAGGGTAGGTCTACGGGTTGTCTCAGTCCAGGTCGGCTCTTGTGTCCATCTAAAGCAGGCTTCGCCCCCAACATGAAATCATGGGGTGACTAGGGAGAGAACATTTCATGTTCTCCCTGGCAGAGCGCACCACAGCCCCCTGCGCGTCCTGGCCGATTTATTCCTTTACTTTCATGACAGCATGTAATGTCAGTCTAAACGCCTCCAGTATCGCACAGGCCTCAGTAAACCAGATTGTCGAAAATAGATCAGAAAACAATTGCCAGCCTCTGTAGCCACGGGTGTCAAAGGTGTTCAGCTTGTCATTTTGAATACGTCTGCGACCAGCAAGACTTTAAAAGGCATCGGAAATCTATAATTGATCTATTCTTCAAAACATCCGCAGTGTTTGGCACATTGTGTGGTATAATGTGGGCTCCAGATGTATGTTTGGTTGTTTTTTTTTACCACGAAACTCCGACAAGCCTTGAGACCAATTGTGACATTTGCAATTAATACCCCCTTATTTCAGAGTTCAAAAATTTCGTGTAGAGAGCTTAAATGAAAAATACCGTTTTCCCTCGATGTGTCGGCATCATCGTGGTCGAGCTGCAGAGGAAGATATTTTCTCAAATGAATCGAATAGTAGCTTTCCTCGTTGCAACGACCATCTTCTCTCCATCACCTGCGCGACCATCCAGTAGCAGAGTAAGGGACGCACGGACGGGCGGCTTCGTCAGAGACAAGGGTATGACGGACGCTTCTCCGCCGTCTTACACCCTCTCATGATCGGGCAATGGCTGTTGGAGGTGCAGCATTGCCGAGAAAATCCCTCTCCACCTTAATAAGTCTACCTTGGTCCGCACTGATAACCCCAAATGTCAGACAACCGTGTCCTCTCTCTCGCTCCTCCTCTCTCACTGAAGTGGAGCGCTCCTCTCTGCCTCCTCTCTCTCCATCCAGCGACCCCTAGGGAGGAGGAGATGGACAGACGGACGGACGGACGGACGGACGGACGGATGAATAGATCGACGGGCGAATGGGGGGATAAATGGGAGGCGACCGGCTGGTTTCTTTGTAATTCAAGTCAGAATCTGTCTGTCAATTGAATAAATTGCTGGCGCGCGAAATTAATGTGCTTTAATTTGTGAGAGCCGCAGCACCAGACGCACGCGCCTCATCCAACTTTCACTGGCATACCACACATAGTGATCGCATATGGTATTTCTTTAAGGTGCTTCGATTGATAGGCTATTCCAGATGGAATGGATTCCTTAAACAGATCAACCAATGCGTAAATGTCCTGTAGACAGCGTGCTTCTCGTTTCCTCCATCATTGTACAGGAGGGTGGATTTCATGAAGACTCGGTAAGTATGCGTAAAGTCGGACGGGCGCGCGTGAGTATGTGGTGGAGACGGGAGGCGGGTGGTGGCATCTTGCAGCTCGCGCAAGGATGCAGCTGCAACACAGGCTGACAATGGCTGCGCGCACATGGGCGCGAGAGTGGAGTAAAGGCGCGTCAGTGTGTGCACGCGCGGGTCTGTGAATGTTTGCTAGAGAAGGTGGAGGGGGAGGCTATTCTTAGCAGCAGATATTCGAAAATTAATGGACGAAGAGAGCCCCTCCTCCAACCCGAAACGGAGTCGAAGATCCTCTCCTCTCTTCTGTTCTCCTCTCTCTACAAGTTGCGACCATGAAAGCTAAAGCCCACACAGATAATTAATGACAACACAGAACATGCAGGGGCAGCATTCCAAGAGACTTATTTTTGTTTCCCCAATAAAAAAACAGGCTAACCTGGGATCTTCCAGCCTGCCATTTTGTTGGTAAAATACTCAAATTTTAATTTTCCAAAGGTGCATTTGAGCCTACAATGTTTTCAGTTTTGGGTTGACTGCACTGGATCATTATGGAAGTTGGGAAATTATTATGTTCATATATTCAATGCCTGTGAATATGTGTCCATCTTGGCACCTGGCTGCACAGTGATACAAGCAGGAGCCACGTCACGTGAAGCTCCTGCTGGGGGATGTGAGGAAGGAGATGTTAGGAAGGGGATGTGAGGAAGGGGATGTGAGGAAGGGGATGTGAGGAAGGATGGCCCACATTATAACGGGACAACATTCTCTCAATCTATTATGGGATCTAATTGATTGACTCCAGAAATAACTGTCTGTGAAAGGGTAATGATCATACATATATATCTTTACAGATTTAAGGGTGACCGGGAGAATTAGTACACCTGAGCTCGGCCATCAATAACCACACGACCTTAAACGGCTGTCCGATCTGTCGAAGAGGGATCGGTTTGCTTTGTGCCAACATAAACAAGACTTCCTGTCGAGAGAGAGAGTCTGACCCCATTACAAGGGCATGCAATAATAGATAGATAGATAGATAGATAGATAGATAGATAGATAGATAGATAGAGAGATAGATAGATAGATAGAGAGATAGATAGATAGATAGATAGATAGATAGATAGATAGAGAGATAGATAGATAGATAGATAGATAGATAGATAGATAGATAGATAGAGAGATAATAGATATATAGATAGATAGATAGATAGAGAGATAGATAGATAGATAGATAGATAGATAGATAGATAGATAGATAGAGAGATAGATAGATAGATAGATAGATAGATAGATAGATAGATAGATAGATAGATAGATAGATAGATAGATAGATAGATAGAGAGATAGATAGATAGATAGATAGATAGATAGATAGATAGATAGA
>VRLP01001454.1:0-107500 GCA_009660295.1 Lophius piscatorius
TCTATCTATCTATCTATCTATCTATCTATCTATCTATCTATCTATCTATCTATCTATCTATCTATCTATCTGTCTGTCTGTCTGTCTGTCTGTCTGTCTGTCTATCTTGCGCTTTGGTTGTAACGTTTTCGCTGCTTCCAGAAATTCCTGCGGGCACTGCTTTGATTCGTCCATGTCTGATTATATCAAGTTTAAAGATCAGTGCAATCTCAGCGATCAGTAAAAAGCAGCGGTCAAACAAACAGAGTGGTGGTTTCACGGAAGAAGAAAGGCTTTTCTTTTTTTTCTCAAAACTCCTTTTTTTTCTGTTTATGGGATTTTGTATCATTTTAAGGAGTGAATGAATATATATATATATATATATATATATATATATATATAGGAGAGGTATTTACTTCCCTGTTTTCCTTCAGTTATTATCCTGTTATTAATATGTTATTACTGGGATGTTGTGGATACTGTTAAATTAATAATTTGTTTTATATTCACTTATTCACGTCCCCGTTTTTTTGTCACTGTTCACCGATTCAGACCCTGTTATGGATCAGCTCAACTTTATCCTTATCTACTTTATCCTTATCTACTTCTAAATGGACCATGGAACGACTTCAGAGTGTTTGGGCCGATCCAAGCAAGGGACGCCAAATTTCCCCCAGCTTTCCCGCAGACATGTATTATTATTAACCTTTTAAAAAGAAGAAAAAAGAAAAATCTAATATGAGAATAAAATTTTGAGTATAATCATTTTTCAAGAATAAAGTCGTAGTTTTACGAGAATAAAGTTGTTATTCAACAAGAATAAAATCATAATTTTTAAGAGGGAAAAGGTTGCAATTTTAGGATTTTTTTTAATAATTATTAAGATGGCATTTTACAGGAATAAAATCGTAATAAAAAAATAAAAAAAAGTCGTTATTTTGCGAAAATAAAGTTGTTATTTTGCAAGAATAAAATCTAAATTCTATAAGGAAAAAGGTTGGAATTTTAGGGAACCAAAAGGAGTCATTTTATAAGAATTAAATTGTCATTTTACAAGAATAAAATTGAAATTTTACAAAAATAAAGTTGTAATTTTACAAAAATAAAGTTATAATTTTACAAGAATAAAGTTGTTATTTAGTAAGAATAATGATATTATGAAGAAAATGGTTGAAATTTTAGGGGGAAAAAAAAACATTTTACGAGAATTAAGTTGTTATTTATAAGAATAAAATCGTGATTTTACGAGAAAAAAGTCATAAATACATGAGAGACAAGTCTGAATTTTACGAGAATAGAGTAATTTTAAGATTGGAGAGAGGGAATATTAAAATTATTGGGTTTATGTAATCTTCTCGTTTAGGTGAAATGTTGCAGCTTTTGTGACTCAGCTCTCTTACAAGAATCAGTATCATTCAGTATCATATCAAGACTTGAGAGAGGGAAGATTTTGCAATCTGGGCTTTTGTAATCTACTGTTTTAGCTAGCTTCACTTAGCGATCTGAGTTTATTCACAGACTGCAGCAGACAGCGCTGCGGTACTTGGGGTGAAAGGTCATTTCTGTGAACTCCTGGATCAATAAGAGACCTAAGCTTCTGGAAAGTAATTTGATTCAGAAAAGAAGAGATGCTACAGCCAGTCTGGTGGGGGAAAAAAGTATCTACACGTGACCCTGTTGCTGCTTTAACTAGAAAAGCAATGAAAGAGTACATTCCTCCAACCACTTAGGTAAAAAAATCTACAAAGCTACTTTAATCACAGGATATTTTATTATTTTATTTACAAGGAAATAAAGCAGAGACTTCAGTTCAGATTCAGTTTCTTTCATTCAGTCAACATCTGCACATAAGTCAATGAAAGAAGGAGCTTTTGCTTTTGCAGAGGGGAGAAAAATACTACACGGCGATCAAAAACACGCTTTTACAAGAATTTAAAAAAAAGGAAAAACAGATGGGATTTATGTTTTTATTAAAGATGTAACTAATCGAAAAAAAACTAAATATAAAAACGTCAAAAATGAAAATCATAAGCAGAGACCTTTTTGTGTCTTTTGGCAAGCCACCAAAGTAGGATTACTCTGGTATAAAGTCAGATGTGCCATAAATAACAGATGCAGTTGGAAAAAACGTGTCATAAAAAGAGAGTTTCTTAATTGAGATCCCCTACCGGTAAAATAAACCGCAAATGTGGTTGAAAATGGTGGAACAGGACATAGTTCTCCTCCCATTTCTGTCCATTATCTTGTAAAAGATGCAACCATAGGAGCTCGTTAGCTGTTTGGATGTAACGTTTTCTTCTGAAAGAATTTTCCATTTGTGGTTTTGTGCCAACAGGCCGCCGACAATGCGATCCGGAAAAGGTTTCATTCGGATAGGAGGAAAGTGTCCCACATCCAGTGATTTCCAAAGTATATCCATAACATCCGGCAAAAATATGATGCCGGATGTAAAACATGTGAGAAGATGAGAAAGACGAGGAGGAAGAGATGCTCAAATCCCAGGAAAATGAGTCGATGTGTTTGTTTCAACGTTCTTTTTGTTGGCCGATAATTGTCAGTCACACGTCGTGGAATATCTGCCTGTGAGTGGTGGAAGCAGAAGTTGAAAGAAAGTTCTTATTCCCTTTGGTAAAGTAATAATTGAGATGAGTTTCACTTGCACAAAAACAGCAGTTTAGTCAAAAAGAACGAGTTCAGGCCTCATAAGAAGGTCATTGTTTTTGATTTTATACAACAAATCTAAAAGAATACTTACTCCGAATTTCCAAAATATCCTATGAATTGGAGCCGAGCGAGGATAATGTCGTGTCACGCCGCTCATACCGGATGAATCTTGTGAAAGCCACATTCACTCTTCCCTGGAAAACTCGCCCTTTTCTGTCAGGTCACACTCCAGCCGCCCTCAGGAATAATACTGGCTCATGCTAACGTCGTAGCGGATATTAGCATTTCTCCCAGCTATTTGAATGAACCTCACCTTTAATGAGAGGTGATCAAAGCTTTTAGTGAAGAATACCGAAGGTGATCTGATCTCCTTCCGACTGCTGATTCGCTCCTCCACCTCTTTATAGATTCGAACATCGCGGATTCAACCGATGCGGATTGACCCACGAAGACGGCCGAGCAATAAAAGGAAAACGGATTTTCGAATAATTACTCGCCATAGTGATTATGTACCAAGAAACATGTTTGCCAAGTAGCACAACAGAGAGTCCTTGTTCTGGATCTTCATCCCTAAGAAACACCCGACAGACCTGAGCAGGAGAAATAATAGTCTTCCTGACTGAACGTCCACTCCAGCTTCATGGTGGTTAATGGCAGGGATTGGACGGAGGAGGCTCTCGACAGCGCCACCCGTTTCATCAGCCATCATTTGAAGGTCCTTAGGGCCCATGCAGGTGATATTTACACGTTTCAGCCTCTGCGTTTGACACCATCCACCCACATCTGCTCGTGCATAAGCCGAATGACCTCCGAGTGAACCCTCTCCTCATTAAATGCTTTTACTCGTTCCTCACGGAAAGATCCCAGCAGGTTAAAGATGACGGCTGCATTCTATGTGCGGGACCTGCGGCGCAGGTTCACCTCGGGGCTGTGTGAGTTCGCCTCTTTTCTTCGCACCGAAAACCAACGACGGCGGGAGCGTTCACACCGACAGCCACATCGTCTGAATTTCAGACGACGCCATCGTTTCCACAGGGAAACTGATTCATTCAAAATGTGGTGTGATGATAATCCCTGAAAGGTCCCGGGTGTTTTGGAGTCGTGGTTGCGGCCTCCGTGCTCCGCAGATCCTTCTTGTTGACGCGATAACCGTCCCAACATGTCATGGATCATTTTCCAATTATTCACCCACATAGACCTTAGTGAGAGGAAGAACTGGATTATTTCTGAGAAGGTTCAGTATCTCCAAATGTTTTGCCGCCATAATTCCTCAACTGTTGGTCCAATTTAGTCCAAATCTGGTGCGTAGGAATCGACTTGAGGAGATCCTTCTCGCATATGTGGTGTTTTACTCTAATAGTTCAGATTTTACTCACTAGGGGGAGTTTTTTTTCATGAAAAATACTGTCTTCTGGACAAAACTAGATAACCGTTGCATGAATTATTTAAAAAAAAATTAATAGCAAAAGCATATTTCTGACACTACGGGGGTGCTATTTGTGTTTTATTGTTATTTTATAGTTCATATTTCACTCTTCTTTACTAAAACTAAAACACTAAAAACACTCTGGACAGAACTCAACATTTCATTTTAGGGGATTGGGTACTATTCTGGGATATATCCTTGCTGTCGAGGCCGGTAGAATAGGTTTAGTTTGGAATGTAAACCAAAAAAAAGGAAATAATATTTGACCCCATGACCCTGTAGTCCTTGTTAACAGTGTGATCAAACAGGTGAGCTCCTACAGGTACCCGGGACACGCATATAAGCAACAACCTCAATTGGACCCACCGTGCGGATGATCTTTTTGCTCAGAGACTATTCGATGATACCGCCAAGATCCTCGCCACTTTTCTATAACCCCGTCATTGTGAGCTTCATTAGATATGTCATGGCTGCGTACCCTCACCATCCAGTCCGAGACCAAATTTAACAAGGTGGTCAGGACGGCGACGGACCCCTCCTGACCAACATTAAGGATAAAACAGTGGCACAAGATCTTAAATGACCCCTCACGCTAGCAGCTTTTACCATCAGGTCGACACTACAGAACACCAAAACCCAGAAGTAACCAGTTCACACTGTCCTTCCTCCCTACTTCCTCCTCCTCCTTCCCCGGACTAAGCTCAGCACCATGGGTGATCGGGCCTTCTGCTCTGCTGCCCCTCGTCTGTGGGATGCCCTCCCTGACCATCTGAGGGCTCCACAGACGACTGACACATTTAAAAAAGGACTTAAAACTTTCCCTTTTAGCACAACCCATAACTTTAATTAACATTGCTGCTTTTTGGTCATGTTTTTATATAGTTATTATTTTATTTTTTATTGATGATCTGCTTTTGCTTTGTAGCACTTTGAGATTCTATCCAAATGTAAAGTGCATTATAAATTAAATGTATTATTATTATTATTATTATTACTTCAATTTTCCTAACTGAACAGAAAAGAAAGGCAGAAACTTCTCCTAATAAACTACTGGAGAGAAGTTAAAGTTCCTCTGACCTGACTCAGACAGTCGGTCACGTCTAATTGCTGCAGGGCCTACGTTATTGCTGCTATCCCATAAGAATTCCTAATGGCACGGGACGAGGTCGAGCATACCAGAGACCGATAATCTCCACGATGTACATTTAGATCCCTCTTAATCATGAAGAATGTAGTTGTAGTTGTAGCCACTATATCCATCAAGAACCTCCTCCATTCCTCTCTGCTGGGCTGACTTACTTGACAGCTACGATTCCTCCAAGACAGACGTATGGAAAAGGAAAAATCTGCCAATGCTACTTATGTTTATCTACTTAAAAACTTACTCCTTTATTTTTTTTGGACTTTTGTGCGCGCACTCATATCTGCGTCCACTGTGGTCCCACGGGAAAATAATATACGCCGACAGACTCTCGGCATTCTTTGGAGGGAATTGAAAAATGGAGTTCAAGGTGCTTCAGGAGATTCTTTGAACACGGCGTACTTGAAACATAACATATGAGTTATTTGGGTTTCTGCAGCCGCAGAGTTAAACCTGCACATGATAAACTAAGAGCCTTTGGGTTTGTTCCAAGGTTGCAGGAGTGAAAGAGATTATATATTTTTTATGATTCTCGCATTGAAAAGGTGAGAAGTCGCTATCTGTAACTTCAGAGTCTTCAGCCTTTAGTAGCTCTAAAATATTATGTATGTAATGACAGTTTTACTCTTATTATAAACCCGAATAGTTGGGGATAAAATGGATTAGTCATCCCCGCAGCAGATCCTACAGGTTAGTGCGATAGCTCGAAAAGCGTTTCATGGATCATTTTAGAATTTTGAACCTAAATAAAACTTTGTGGAGGGAAGAGCTGGGTTGATTTTGGGAAACGTCGGTAATATGGCTCCAACACTAGGGGGAGCTTTATCTCGCTAATTTTCGGCCATCATTTCTCAACAGTTGGTCCTATTTAGCTCAAATTTAGTCCGTACGAATCGATTCCAGGAGATATATCTTATATATATTATATTTTACTCTAAAAGTTCAAATTTAACTCACTAGGTGGATTTTTTTTTTCCCACAAAAAACACTGCTTTCCAGATAAACCTTAAATACCTTCACGGAGCATTTTCAAACTTTATACCCCAATAGACCGTAGTACGTGGAAGAACTGGATTGATTTTGGGAAAGATTGGTTGTATATTTCCAACACTAGAGGGAGCTGTACCTTCAAAACTTTTGGGGCCATAACGTCTCGACTGTTGATTCGATGAATCCAAATTTGTTATCATATTTTCCTGTATTTTAATTTAACAGTTCAGATTTTACTCACTTTGGGGAGCTTTTTTCTCTAAAAACAAAAAGCACTGTGGAAATAACTTTTGGGGATATACCCTTGGGGATATATCTCCTTCGCAAGAGACCAGGTTGAAAGGCACCAGGCTCGACGCATCGGAGGAGGGTACAAACTGTTTTATCTTGGCGTGGATGGGAGAAGGAGGAGTATTAGAGGAGAATAGACAAACATATTACATATATCACTATAATAATGCCAAAGCAGTATTAATACAATTTCCATCGGGCTGTTTGATTATTTGTCAGTTCTTTTTGAATTTGGGTTTGCCGGCTCCGACTATGTGTTCCAACCTTAAGGTTAAAAGGATTCCCTGTTCACTGTCACTGGTCTGTGTGACTTTTTAAATGGGCAATTTCTGTCAGCAGGATACTCATAATCCACCCATGTCAACATTCCTGGGAATACCTTCAGGACAATGCTGAGTGGTACGAAGAACCATAGAACAAGTAATGACAAGTGGAGACCACTTTCCAAAAAGTAATGGCCATGAACGTGGAAAGAGGTAAAATGTTCTTTTTCTTTTGAAGGGGTTAAAGTTTAGAGGTTAATTATTGGAAATATAGTGGACGTTTTCCTGGGGGCTACATATTTCTGCAGCTACAGACGAGTGCATCGAACGTTTGACTTAAAACAAAAGTCGAACAACAACGAAAAAAATCGATGACATAACCTCCATTCTTTTAGTGAGCTTCCATTGGCGTTGATTTTTTATTGATGGTTAAAAGATGAACGCCCTTTACAGTCTCTTTAATTAAAATCATCTGTCCATGGAAAAAACACAAAAATACAATTTGTAGCACCAAGTACAAAGTTTGGTAGAGCAAGACTGTGAAGTTAATCTGAGGTCCTGGTTCTCTTGTAGCCTCCTCCTTGGTGGCCCCTTTGACCTGTGGTGTCCCCCAGGGTTCCATCCTTGGTCCCTTACTCATTGCAGGGGGGACATGAGACAACAGGTCTCAGTCCTAGTCAGATGCAGACCCTCCTCAAGCGTGAGGAGGGTCTAAATCCACAAGAGTTAGCCCACCCAAAATCTGCCCAGACTCCCTACACGGGGGCTGCCAAAAACGTCCTGGATAAGGTGACAAGCTGAACTGGCTCTTCCACGTTGAAATGGTCGTTGTCAGTCCAGACAGTTTATGCCGAGAATGTGAATTTATCCATCTATAAAACAAATGTCGCTTCAATTTGATGCATTGCAATAGTATCACATTTTTAACAACAACGATTGAGAAATTATGGCCCTAAAACTTTTAGAGATCAAACTCCCTCTAGTGTCGGAAATATACAACCAATCTTTCCTCAAACCAATCCAGTTCTACTTCGCACTAATCTGCATCGGGGTACAGAGTTTGAAAATGGTATATGAAAACACGACAGTTAGGAAGATACGCATTTCTCATTGTGAAATCCACCAACTGAATAAAATCTGAATATTTCAAAGAAAAAAATGTGAGGCGTGCGTGTGTGCGTGAATGTGAGGCGTGCGTGTGTGCGTGAATGTGAGGCGTGCGTGTGTGCGTGAATGTGAGGCGTGTGTGTGTGCGTGAATGTGAGGTGGAGTGTGTGTGCGTGAATGTGAGGTGGAGTGTGTGTGCGTGAATGTGAGGTGGAGTGTGTGTGCGTGAATGTGAGGTGGAGTGTGTGATGTTTTGCCAACGTTTCATGTGTGACGCCCACAGCTGGGAGACATAAAATCATTTTTAAAAACGGGTGGCACCTAACTCAACGGAGAAGAAGGATCAACTGAATATATCTTGAAATAGGGGGGGGCAGCGCCGATGGGCAGGAGGTCCGTACCCCCCCGGCAGAGGATGAGCTCGGCCGCCATGATGAAACAAGGACGCTAAACGATCAGTTATTTTGTCCCGTCTTATATGTAAGACCTCTTTTCCCCTGTGGGACACTGACCCCCCTGTTATTAGAACCACACACCGGACCAGAACCTTTCCCCCAGTGTTCAGAGTGAACTAAGATTGTTGCAGAGAAGGGTTCTGGATGAGCTCTGTGTCCTGGGGGCTCTTGTGTTGGTTTGAGTCGGTGTCTCTGCTCTGTTGGATACTTCTGCTCCACGTATTTCCTTTCTCAGTGTTTCAGAATTCTGCGTAATTCTCCTTTTTTTTTTTCTTTAATGTTTTTTTTCCAGGATTTTTCCCTCAACAACCCCCCCCCCCTCTCATCCCCTCGTCCCTCCGCGTATGTGTAAGAGTCTTGGGCGCCGGCCGGCCCATGCACCTGATCCAACTTGGCTCCGCGGCTGCAGTCCATCATCCCCGGCTCCTATCCTGCGACTTAACGCCAGATTTCACAGCTTTCCATGTGGTTGCAGTATTAGCCGCCCTAACACCAGAACATTTCTGCCTTGTGTTTCGTCTCAGTGATTTATTCTAACGGCTTCTCTCCCAGTGCCTAGGAGCCCCGTGGCAGGCTGTCGTTTTTTTTTCCCCCCTTTTTGGAAACCCAGCCTCTGCAGATCCCAATCGACTTCCTGCACCCTTCAGCTGCACCCCCTCATTCCCCACCAACGCTCATCGCTAAGGGTCATTGTAAACATAACCCCGGGGTCACGCGGTCTTGCCTTTGGGTCCAAACGTGAACGGCATCTTAAAAAGTTGGGTCATTTGTTTTCATAAGTTTTGTCGAGAAGAGCTTCATATACAGAATCGTTTGTTTCAGGCGACCCCCTGGTTTCAAAAATAAATAAAGTCAGAGCCTCTGAGACGGTTACCGTTTTGAAAGCGCTGGAGTCCACGCCGCAGAGATTTACCTTTCCTTCCACCTTCACGTGTAAATGATAATCCGATCATGAGGAGAGCGGATGGAGGATGAAAGAAGTGACTGGACAAACATAAAGAACCTCCTATCTGAAGGGAATCACTCGTCTCTGGCGGACATCTGTTACCGGCTATCATCCAGAATAGAAGAGAAAGTAGCTCTGTCAAAGTATGTAAGCTGTAGGTACCTGGCTGGAAGTAAGTGATTAAACACAGTGAACAGCTAATATTGCAGCAAACTGGCTTCAATCCTGGAAAAAGAGCTTTGGCTCTACACTGTAAAAAAAGAGAATTGTGGATCAACTCCAAAAACATTCATTTAAATTAAGTATTAAATTTAATTTAAGAGACACTCAAAACGACTCGATTTCATTTTATATTACGAGTTGAAGTAATACTGTGAATCAAAAATGTTCATTACTACAGTGCAATATTAGACACTAAAATGTAAAAAAAAAAAAAAAAAAAAAAAGGGTGAAATTCAAGCTTTGAAAATTCTTCCAATCTTTTTTTTTTTTTTTTTTGCCTTGAAAAGGGAACTAAAATATGAATCAGAAAATAAATATTAGTTTATTATTGATGGTAATTTTATTCCCGTGGTATTTTAAGACAAATTTGACACACTGTAAAAAGAGAATAGTCGATGAACTCCAAAGACGGCAAGTAAATTAAGTATTTTCTAATTAAATTATTAAGTTAGATTCAAAATGAATCAATTTAATTCATATTTGTAGCTGAAGTAATTGAGTCAATCAATCTTTAAAGTGCGTGATTGGACCCCAAATGTAAAAAAACCCCAAAAGATTCTCTCTTTGAAAATTCTCTTTCAAAAAACTTTTCATGGTTTGACCTTAAAAACAAATCTAAAATATGAAACGGCAAATATATATAAGTTTCTTATCGACGGATGATTCTGATGTCATTTTATTCCTGAAGCAAATATTACACACTGTAAAAAGAGAATTATCCATGAACTCCAAAAATAACTGAAATTCAAACTCGGAAAACTTCAAATCTTTTTCAAAAAACTTTTCATGGTTTGACCTCCCAAAAAAAAAAAAAAAAAGATTCGATGTTTATCTCAAACCACTTATCAAATCAAATATCAGATATACTACCTGCCCCTCCTGGATCCCACCGTTCCAACGATGCTGCAGCGGAGAAATGCTTCTTTTTTTTCTTTATGCAGTCATTGAAATAAATAAAGCGCAGACAGACGAACATGTGTTCATTTCCTACAAACGCTGGAAGAAGCCTCTTCATCGCCCCCCCCTCCTCATGTTCAGCCACACTCTCTGCTAAATCATTTTTCCGACCGCGGTCTCCGTGTTCCTTTTGGGGGGATTCCACGCTTCTCGTCACGCGAAGTCCCATCATATAAGTTTTCTTTTTAACTTTTCCAAACGATACACTGCCTCCGACAAAAAAAAAGAATGACTCTGGTGCTGCAGAAAGATCGCATTTATAACCCTCCAAAGAACTACCTGTCAACATTCATTCATTTCACCTTCTTTAGTTTTTTCTGTACTTTCGCCCAAAATGGTCTCAAGTCCAACCTTTAAAAAAAAAAACACCCTTAATTAGCCTTTAGATAAACATGAGGAATATTTAAGCCTTTCAGGAAACACATGAAATGTTTTATATTGGCATGTCAAAACATGCAAATCTTTTCTTTTGACGCATTTTTGCGTCTGTTCTTTATCTTAATTATCTCCATCTGTGCGTGTTTTATTCTAAAATTAACCTTTTGATCAAAAAGATTCAATTCCTGGTACGGTCTCCAAAACTTTCGCATGATTGTAATTATGAGGCGCCGCTCCTGTGTGCCAAAAAATTTGAATATAATATGTTATAATAACGCTATTATGTGATATGCAATGTTGAATAATGTTGTTTTTTTTAAGAAAAAAGTCCTAAATTAACTTTTAAAAGGTCCAAAGTTGAAAATTTGTCCAGGGGGGGGGGCGCTATTAACTCTCTACCCCTCCTCCCCTATAATAATAATGATAATATTATTCTGTGTGCACACAGAATAATATTATTCACACAGAATGGGAATGAGAATTATACGAAAACTTGTCTGTGCCGACGAGTTCTGAGATGTTTATTAAATCAGTCCAAAGAATCAGCAGATCCGATGGATTGAGGGGAAACCGGTTTCCAGTAAACTGAGGAACAGCAGGGGAGAAGGTGCCGGGTCCAATGAACAGTACGTCGGTTACGTCTGGATTGAGATGAGGGAAATTCTGGGACGGCCACTCTCGGACAGCGGCGAAGCGATAAATGGCGTGAGGAAAGACGATTCATGTTTTGGGGTTTTAGCGGAGAAATAGATTAGCGCATCATCGGCGTAACGGTGGTGTGAAATATCTCGGAAGTGACTGCTAGAGAATAGGATTGGTCCGAGGACCGATCCCTGGGGGGTCCCATAAAACAGAAGAGCAGGGGAGGACACGTGATTATTAATGCCGACTCTAAAATATCTATCCCTTCGGTAGAACTGAAACCATTTTAAGGCAGTACCAGAAATACTGACCCAGTTATTCAACCTACTCAATAAGATGCTAATCTGGCATTTGTCAAAAATCTTATGACCCTCGACAAACTTTTCCAGGATTTTGCAGGGAAAGGAGGTTTGGAGATCCGCCAGTAGGTCTATAATTTTCCGGCTGAGCTAGTTCCAGACAAGTTTTCTTTTGAGAAGCGGACGAATGATTGCGACTTTAAAGTGATGAGAGGTTAATTTATAATAATAGAGAGGAGACTGGAGCCTGAAGCAGGAAGGACTGATTTTAGAACTGCTGTGGGAATTATGTCACAGGAGCTGGAGGAGGGGGGGTGGGGGTGGGGGTGGGGGGGGGCGGGGGGCGTGGTACGAGCTAGTGTGATACACGGGGTCTGCAGAGGGTGGGCTTCAAATGCTGACCGTTATATAGAACAGCTGATTGGGTCAGGAGGTGAAGTTTGACCTCACTGCATCGATCTTACCTTTGAAAAATAACAGACATTTTTCAGGATCCTCAGTGGAATTCCCAAGATGGTTCCTGGTATCAAAAAAGTCAGTGTTCTCGGTCAGTGTTTGTCTGTCGGCTGGAGGCTGGAGGCCTCTTGTTCCCCCCCGACTGTATTTGAGAGACTTTCTTTGATTATGATTGGTGAAAAAATAATTGGTCAAGCTGCAGGAAGTCCAGCCGTAACTTCGACGAACACCCAGCAGCTAGTTTTTCATCGGCGTGAGTCTGCATGCGATGCATAATGGGACAAACGGCGAGCAGCTGTGTGAGCATGTGCAGTCGGTTAGTTCGTTTTCTCAGTCGATGGAGACCACACCGAGGAATTTATACAACCCACCCCGTTCGCACATCTGTATAAAAACCGGAAACACAGACTTTAAAAGTTTAAGTTTGAGTTTCTGCTTGGCTTTTCATCAGCAGGGTCCGGCGCCAACCAACAAAAACGGTTTTTCCTTTTTTAAATACTTAACCGTTTTTAAATCCACTCGCCAAGAATCAGTAAAATATGTAAAAAAAAAATAGTTTATTTGCATATTAACTCATTTAATATCTCCGAATCTCTAAATCTACTACTGATAGACAATTTTTTTTATCTCGCGCGTGTTTTTAAACAGTAAATAAATAAACAAATGCAATAAAAACAAACAAAATGTTTTTTTAAATAATGATAAAATGATATCGGGATGAATTTTAATTATACGGAAAACAGTTTTAAGTAGATTAGCTCAACTTTGTGGTAAAAAATGATTTTAGAAAACTATTTGTCCCTTAAAAAGCCTTTTTTTTTTTTTTTTTTTTTGGGTCGTATCGGGTTACAGAATTCGGTTTTGTGAGTCCACACGTCCTTTAATACACACACAGAAGAAGTCACAGTGAATACCTCCCTTTGGTGGCCCCTTTGACCTGTGGCGCCCCACAGGGCTCCATCTTTGGCCCATTACTCTTCAGCATGTAGATTCTGCGCCTGGGTCAAATTCTGAACAGGTTCAGTCACATTTTTCATTAAAACTTCTCTCTAGATGAGATGAAGGGCTTCGTCTAGCACTTCATCTATAAGGGCTAGATGAAGTACCGCGCAGGAAATTGAGATGGACGAGGTGAAGACAGAGCAAGATTGAGGGAGGGAACCGGCGAGGTCACCGAGTTATCCACTGACTCAAATTAACTCTTCATCATCAACTCTTCATTCCTTTTTTCCAGTTCTCCACTGGTCTTATAGTTGAGCAATTCTGGTCTTAAAAAAAAAACGGCACATTCCAAGTCCTACGACTGAATGAATGCTTATGAGTTCACACAGGCTTTTAAAATATAAACTCTACTTTAAGGGGAATAGACACGCTGTGGGTTAACAAGGGGGAGAAAAAAAATAAAACCAGATATCTTGTTAATATGGCGGAGCTGTGCAAACACTAGAAAGCTGCAACTTATTGTTATTTCAAAGTGTGAACTTGATTCCATTAAACTTGGCAGCCTGGAAACCTTTTCTGCACAGCTGTTTAAAAGTATTGGAACCCCTTCTTTCCTCTGCTTCGGTCCAGTTACAACGAAATACAGGAACGCCGGCGCTTTAATATATGTGAACGCAACCTCAACAACATGATAATGATGATGATGATGATGATGATGATGATGATGATAAAAAAAATTACAACATGAGGTCAATAAATGTTATAATAATTATTTTATCATCATCATCATCATCATCATCATCATAATCATCACCTTTTTATTATTAAAACTTTCATTTTTTTCTCTCACTCTCTGTCAATTCTCTGGTTCTGAACTTTCAACTTGATGATTACAGTTATGTGACAGTGGGAATGTGTTCTGGCCCATCTCATGTTGATTTGTGTTTACGCATCAGCCGCGTCAACATCATTAGGTCCATTAACAACCCAGAAAAACCTGCAGAAAAACAACATTTTTTGCTCAATGAAAATAAATATCTTTCAAAAAGTTCCTTTTGCGTTTCCTCAGGTTTTCTGACCGTTCATTTAAGTTTGTTGATCCAGTTTAATCTTGATTTATACACACACAACAATAGCGGAAACCAGCAGGACGTCACTTCTTCCACTTGCTAATAAACTGTTCCAAAGCAACAGTGAAACAAAGATCATTTTGTTCCACAAAGGGGTAAATCTGCTTCCATTCCTGTTTATTAATCTTCTCGAGGATGCCTTTCATCAACTTGGGAGCCTTTTGGAACCTGTTGCTCGCATTAAAACCCACGACCAACATTTCATTGAACAAAATAAGAATAAATAAAAAGTTGTTGAGATCAAAGAAAGTCCGCGGTCTTTAGTCACTTCCTTTTCAAATCAGGCAAATATTGAAAAGGATAAAAGGATTTAGTTAATCCTCGTGGTATGTTTTGTTTTACGCCGCGACTGTTGTACGAATCGAGGTCGTATCGGAACAAGAGACGACGTTTGTTCCACTTGAGAAGGCGCCATTCATAAAATCGTAGCGCCGAGCTTTTCACCACTGAATGAAACCATGAATGAAAACGTAAGCACCTTTTTCTTACCTGTGTCGAAACGTTCAGATTCTGACGCTGTCGGGGAAGAAACTCCCACTTTAAATCAGACCCACAATTCAGAGCAGAAAAAGTGAAGCTTTTGTGAACAATCTAACATTTGAAAAAAATGTGACCTCGTGTTCATCAACTGAAAAGTCTTAGTGACACGCGGAAAAGAAAAGTGATTTAGTTTGTAGGCCTGGTCATGCCTGTCATTGTGGTCTATTCCATCTATTACGGCTCTAATTACATGAAAAAATCAGGGTTTTCATGAATCCGCAGATCCTTCTTGTTGACGCAGTAACTCAAAAACTATTTCATGGATCGTTTTCCAATTTTATACCCCAATAGACTTCAGTGTGAGGAAGGAAAACCGTTTCTTGGACATGACTTCACATTAAATCCAGGGGGGTAGCTTGTGCAAAGCAGCCTTTTGGGGGCTTTTCATGGATAAACCCTTGCTGTCGGGGACGACAGTGTAGGTTTGGTTGATCTATTTTTTTCTTCTCTCCTGAATGCATGATGACATTTTGGATTTTAAGAATAGTTCATTCCTGAGTGCTCAGCTCAGAAAACTGCTATTGATCTTACCGAAGCACGATTTTAATAGATGTAAAACTATGAATTCCCCACTGCAAAGCAGCGTTTTTGCTGCACACCGAAGCGTCACGGTCAAGAGATTAAGATCTTTCTAAAGTTTTGTAAAGAAGACTATCCTCTTGCACACATTCGCTGATTATACCAAATTTATCAGTACCGTCTTTCACACATGCTCAGTCTCCTGAACCCACCTCAAGGTCTGATTCAGGCAGCCGACTTCCTCCACTCGGTCCCCGCCGATCCACAATAGCCTAGTCATTCATCAGTCTCTGCAGAGTCATTGGCCACCACTAACAGTATAACAGGGTACACCTGCTACCGCTCAGGCTAAATACCCTTGTGCTTCGTGATGCCCTGAAGAAAGTCACTACGTAGAGTCTCTAAAAATAATGAAGGTACACTAACGTTCCTTATTCCAGATTAGCGGTTAAGCAGTCTTACAGCTTTTGCTGAGCGGTCTAGTGGTTCTGGTTTTGATGCTGTTTGCCTGACGGTAGTAAAACCAAACCAGGAAGGTGGCAGAGCCTCACCTGTCAACATGAAAAGTTAAAAAATCAATAGTAATATTTGTTTTTGTCAACTGACATGTGCTCTAAATGTCATTTCTGTATGATTCCAATCATTTGTTTTATCATCAAAATCGCTGAATTTGCCTATTTCCTGTCCAAATGGAGAGAAGACGCGCGAGACCCTCATCTCAGATTGAGCAGTCCCTCACAAACTGGGTCGAGCGCGAGCCGTTAGCTTTCTCGCTGTTTGTCACTAATGTAATGTTTGTAGACACTTTTGTTTTATATCCTGACTTTCCATAGGATAGTTAATGTATTTCACGTATGTGTGTAACATATTCATATCCAGTCTTGCTGATCTGGCGTGAAGCCGTAACGGAAAAGCAGCAGGTGAGGAAGCCAGAACCTCTGCCTCACCGGAGGCGGCGTGCTGAGCCCACGGGTTTATGCTGGTTCTGCTGTTGCACTTCTTCTATGCAGAGACAAAATCAGAGAGTCCAGTTCAGTACAGTAGTCCTTTTTCATTTTTTTTTCTTTCTCTGACTTCAAAAATGAAAGATTCTTTACCCATTAGATGCATCTTGGGACAAAGGCTTGACTGAGAGAGATGTTGAAGATGTTAGTCAGAACATCTGCCAGTTCGTCTGCATAACCATTGGGGTCACCTCCCCGGATGTTGTGAGGACTTGCCCTGTCCGTGTGTTGATCCTGGTTTGGGTTCCCCACATGTCCGTGGTCTTGATGATGAAAGCTGGCAGGTCAGGTGATGGAGGACCGTCTTCTTTCCCACTAGTTGTCGTAGGCTTGCTTCAAAGCATGCAAAGGGATTGCTTAGCCTCTCCCGAAACAAGACAATTACTTTTAGCAATCCGTAAAGGTTCGTACTCACTGCCACATCTGTCTGGTGGTCCCCGTCTCGCAGGTGTGTCCCTGTAGTTTCTCTGAATAGGCGCATTTCGCTGCTTTGATTTTCTTTGAGAGCGCAAACCTGAGCGGAGAGCCCCCAAAGTCCTCCACGGTTTTTGGTTGCTATCTGCGATGAAGTTCATAGCCACCGTGACATCCTCTGTACATTCGTCAATGTAGCCGGTTACCCAGCTAACTCCATGATGTTGACTTGGTCTCGCCCGGAACCGGCCTTCTTAGAAACCTCTCAGTCAGAGTCTATGAATCGGACTCGTGACGCAGCGGCTGCTGTAATTAATTCTCTGATCCGTTACGTTTAAGCGGCGGTTCATAAGCTGACATTTGAGTATAACACATATGTGATCAGAATAGCCCGTAGCTGTAGCTGTTTGGCCGCGGTTGCGGTCAAGGAGCCAGGATTCCGTGAAAACAAAAACCCAGAAGTCTCTCCACTCCCTGCGTTTTTCTCTCCCAGCAGACGTAGCTCGCCAAGCTTGTTGTCGAGGGACGGGACCCTTGATCCCCTCCCTTTATTGGAATCAAGTTCACACTTTGAAATAACAGTTAGCTACAACTTTGCAGTGTTTGCACAGCTTTGCAAAATTAACAAGATATCTTGTATAATTTTTTCCCCCCCTTTAGACTTTTAAACCCCGCAATTCGCAATCTTAACTCGATTCAATTCAGGAAGTCGCAGATGATTATCACTTATCATCTGTTGTAATAAACATTCATCTTTTCTTCACCTCTTGTTCTCTCATTTAAAGGTACATTGAAGCAAAATTATATTAATCTGTGCTAGAAATCAGTGTAACGATGTTTGAGTAATATAATATTAATAATACATTTTATTTATAACGCGCTTTACATTTGGATCAAATCTCAAAGTGCTACAAGGTAAAAGCTGATAAAAGCATCCATAAAAGACAATTATAATAATAATGATATAAAAATATGACCAAAAAGCAGCAATGTTTTTTAAAAAGTTATAGGATCGGCTAAAAAGGAAAGTTTTGAGTCCTTTTTTAAATGTGTCAGTCGTCTGTGGAGCCCTCAGATGGTCGGGCGAGGGCATTCCACAGACGCGGGACAGCAGAAAAGAAGGCCCGATTACCCATGGTGCTGAGCTTAGTCCGGGGGAGGAGGTGGCGGTTTGAGTGGGTAGAACGGAGGGATCGTGCTGAGCTCAGTGGAGTGAGTAGTTCTTTCTGAGTACAGCCAAGATGTAATGTCAGAGCAATTTGAACGAAATAAGAATAAATAAAAAGTTGTTGGGATCAAAGAAAGTCTGCGGCCTTTAGTCACTTCCTTTTCAAATCAGGCAAATATTGAAAAGGATAAAAGGATTAGTTAATCCTCGTGGTATGTTTTGTTTTACGCCGCGACTGTTGTACGAATCGAGGTCGGATCAGAACAAGAGACGACGTTTGTTCCACTGGAGAAGGCGGCATTCATAAAATCAAAGTTTAGGTACATGCATCTATTTGACTTCATTTAAATACTCGTGTTTTTAAAATGCATGAATTCAAATCTCGTAGAATCAGCATGAATCAGTTTATTATGAAAACAATAGAAATGAGTCAGTAAAAAAAATGGGGAAAAAAAGGTTTGAATAGATTTCACAGTAGAAAAGTTAGTTAAAAGTAAGAAAATGTTATATATATATATATATATATATATATATGTATAACTTAAGTGATAAGTAAACATTGTTCCTCTCCTTCCAGTCCAACAAAATAAAAGCATGAGACTTTTGCCTTCTTTCTTTGTTGTTTTTGCACAGAAGTAACATAAATTGCATATTCTAATCAAACGAATGCCGGTTGGATGTTTTTAATCTATATCTATATATCTATGTCTTTATCCACAGATGTGAGTTTAATATCTCTGACGTCGGTTTGTTGCTGTCCACCTCACAACGCCAGTTTACGGCATTGATCTCTTTCTGTCTGTGCAGCACTAGAGCTGGTCGGCATGTGTGCTTGATTAGATGTTGGCGCTGTGGTGCGCTTCCCGCCCAGAACTCTGCTGCCTCTCACGGATCACATCTACGAGCAATGTGCTGGAATCACTCCTTGTCCTACCTTGGATCTTCTCTGATGAGTTTGGAACCCTCTTGCATATTTCATAAATTATGTATGTTTAGAGTAAACTATTTTTATGACGTCAGCCATATAATACACATATATATATGTATATATATACATATATATATGTACTGAATGCTATATATATGTATGTATATACATATACACATATATATACTTACATATATACATACATATATAAATATATCTATGTACATATATATATACGTATATATATATATATATATACATTTATACATACAAGCATTTACAGATATTAAAACAGACATAAATTTTAATTGACTAAAGATATAGATTTATATATATATATATATATGTATATAAAAAGATAAATACCATATAAATCAAAACGGTCTGTAGTTGTGCGGTTTTGGGTTTTTGGGGAGTGTAGTGATGCGAGGTAGATGGATGGAGGAAGAGTTCAGAGAACAGACCCAACACGGTTCTAAAGACATTTGTTGTAGAGAATAACTGCCGTTGGGACAAACAACCCGCGGTAGCGCTCTGCCTGATTGATGAGTATAGGCTCGTGTTCTCCAGGGCGTAAAGCAGGGGATCAGGAGAAGACGCAGCTGGGTCAGTAGCACAGAAAGAAATGTTTGACATCACGCGGCTAAACACAACGAAACGTCCGCCGGCAGAAATTTGGCCGCCGCATTACCACTAAGTTAACGGACGATCCTGCGGAGACTGGAAGGATGGCCCCGGCGTATACACTCCAGAGACTCCCTAATGAACGTCAGCTGCAGAAGCACGCAGGAAACTCCACCGAGGATCGGAAGTTCATTGCATTGTGACTAAATTAACTCTCAACAGCTGTTTGGTCGAGCTCACGTTGAGTCACTATTTCTAATTGGAGAATTCGACTGAAGCTGTTTATAATATGACCCAGTGGCTGCATGTATATGCTAAAGAGTAAAGGGGCCAAGGATGGAGCCCTGGGGCACACCACAGGTAAAAGGAACCATGGAGGAGGATCGAAATAGCTCCAAAAAGTGGAGCCAATCTAAATAAATTGACAAATTATCAGGACTTACGAATTTTCGTCATGACATAAAGTTATAATTCGGATTTCTTTTTGACTGTTCAAAACATTTTTTTGACAGTTTGTCGTTTTATGGTAAATCTAGCGTATAAGATATTAAATCAACACATGCAGCTAAGAAATGAAATATGGACAGAAATAACTTTTTCTGTTTCTTGTTTTTTCTTGATGAGAACAAGAAAGGGATAATTAGACACAATTAAAATGAAATCTAAAAGCAGTAACACTTACGCCAGAGCTGCAATTCTTTAATATCTCAAACGATATTTGTCACCGGAGGTTTACTCCCTATGCTGGTAGGAAGTATCACGGGTAATCATGAGTTCTGTCATGTGGACATCCTGAGGTTGAGACTCTCATCCAACATGTGAGGTTTGGGATAGATTGGTAAGTAGATAGTGACGTGGTGAGTTCACGAGTTTAATGGCGAAGTTCATGACACCGTGGCCACGCCTTTCAAGTTATGGAGAAAAACCCTCGGTGACTTTTCGTCCTCGGAACATGATGCGTTGATTTTCCACCATATCTATTATTGATAAGGTCAAATTTCTGGGACTATTAGCTAAAATGCTACATTCGTAAATTGCAAAAAGAAATCATGCAAAGTTAAAAATGGCCGACTTCGTGTTTAGATTAGGTCATGGCTCCAGGAGGATTTTTTGTTTTGTACATGATGCTAAGATATACATGGATACCAAGTTTCATATTTCTAAGTGACACAAACAGTCAGGGAGGCTATTTTTGAAATATAGTAGGGGGCGCTGTAGAATCATTTTAGGCAGGACTTTGATCCAAAAGGTGAAGTTTAAGGCTGATGGGACCATCTGCAGTGAAGGTATGATGATTCGTAACATCAATATTCACCGTCTTATACGGTCCAGACCGCTCATCAAAAACCCATCTTTCAAAAAATGTAGAATGGTCTTAACATGTCATCACCAAACTTGAAGCCAATCGGGTCAAACTCCGGTGGGAGATAGTTGACGTAGAACCGTTACATGCGGAGAAAAAAATCTTGAATATTGCCCATTCAGTTCCAAGGGGCCGACCTTCTGTTACATTGACGTGATTTCTCCAGGAGACTTTTGCGCACGGAACTTAAAATATAAAGACGAAATAGTAAAAAACGGAGATTTGATATATGAAGGCAGTTCGCTGTTGCCATCCAATGCTTGAAGACTTTTGTGTAGCTTGTCCTTCATCTGCTCTTGGTTCCATTTCTCACTCACAGTAACCTCTGCAACAGTAACATCTGCAACAGTTTGGATACTAAAGTCCCAGACTGACAACAAGACAAATGCTTCCATACTTCTTACCACATGACAGACAGTCATGTAGACAAACTTTTTTCACCCGTTTTGGTGGGTGATTTGACATTTACATCGTGTGTTCTCTGTACGTGATGGATGGAAAACATGACAACATGACAGAACCTTCTCACGACCCAACCCAAGGCCTCGCAGTCCAAGAATTTCATCTCCGACTGTTTCGCAGCTGCTCAAGTCGTCTAGATGGCTTTACAATGCTTTTTATGATGTGAGCGAGATGTGAGACGACGTGGGTTGTACTTTATTTCAGTTCCACGTGAAAAGTTGAGGCGGGTTTCTTGGCTGTGGAGCTGATGTTGAGGGACAAAGTGAGGTTGCTGTAGTGTTTAGTGGGTGACCTCCCGAAGTTCTCTTGATGGAAATAAGTCTGTCTTCTGTTTTTCCTCACCTTACGTTTGTAAACTAATAACAGGGTTTCCAATAGGATGGAGAGAAACTATGGCGGGTGAACCCTGGACCTTCTAGGGGGGTCTGGGGGTATGCCCCTCCCCCCATATTATATTGATTGTTTGGAAAACGATACGATATGCCGATTTTAAAAAGTCCGCCACGATACGATTACGGTTCGATTAGATTCAGGGGCCTACGATTGATTTCAGACGATATTATGTACCCGTTTAATGCAAATTTAACAGGTTTTGACCAATTTTATGTTGAAATGTAACAATGAGAAAAAATAACAAAGACTACAGTTTCACTGTAAACTAAAACATTTTACATGTTTGGATACACATGTTGTTTTTTTCTTATCAGTTAACATTAAGGAGCTTTAAATTATGAAGATAAATGTCTACATTTATGTTTCATGACATTATATATTTACATGGTTCTGATTGGTGCTGTGCTCAGTGGTTGGGAAGTATTAAAGGTTTGGAGGTTTAACATCCTACTGAACAAAACGTCAACAAAAAGCTGTTTTCCTGTAAACAGCCACGAATAATTAATATCTTCTGAACTATATATTTTTTGCATTGTCTTATTTGTGTTATGTTAAAACTCAGCGTCTCATTAACAAAGACTTTTTTTTTTAAGTTTAAGCGAAAAATACATGTTTATTGAAATAGTTTAATAGTTTAATAGTTTATAGTCGTATAGTCGTCAATGCTAGCTACATTAGCATTTGCCTGGCGATTCCCACTATATGTTAGCATTAAGCTAAGATACCGAGCGCTAATTATTTTTCCACATTGTTGTGAGACAATAAACATTCAGACTGTCATGCTTCTTGGTGCCAGCTTGACACAGACTGCACCTGGAAGCATTTATCTCTCATTTGAAGAACGGGTTCTCCGTCAAAGTGAACGCTACCGTTCAGGAAGAGCAGATTAAAAGGATAAAATTAAACCACAGCCTCGGGCCGTTCCCATTGGTCCGCAGATCCGTGTGCTGATAGGGTAGAGAGCCTGTGTACAGGAAACACTGTGCGCCGGTATCAATTTCAAAACAAAGACGTATCTAGAAAAAGACAATATATATCAGTATTTCAACTTTCCATCGATTTGATTGGGGCGTTGTTCAACAAGCCGATATACCGATATGGATCGATGAATCGTTACACCCCCCCCCCCCGCTCTCCCGTGGAAGAAAAAAATGTTAAATTTTGAAAAAGTTAAAGGCGTGGATCAAGCGCACTTTGGGAAAAGAACTAAGCTAAAGCTATTTTGAACTCTAGTGAACAATCTAATCACCAACACATTGGTTGTATTGACAGGAAAGGTCACATGACTTTTCAGACTTTAAGGTGGTCCACAACCGCTCAAACATAATAGTAATGACCAGAGTAGGGTTTACATTTCAGACATCAACAAAATGAAACAAAGGTTATTTTTCTGGATTTATCGAGCCACTGAAATGTAGAACTACTACGACCACTATCACCACCAGTGAATGAATACATTCTGACAAAAATTACACAATGCAGCCATTCATGAGGACAAGAGGACATTTTTAAAGACATTGTGGTTCTGAAAACATACTCTGAGCATTTTCTACTGATTTGATTTTGAACCTCCCATTGAGGAAATGAACAACCGCCCTCATCTATAAGTTTGCAGGTGCCTCCATCAGAACATCAAACAACCAAGACGACTTCAAAAACCAGCTCTAATGCCTTTCTATAATTTAACTCCTCCTCCTTGTATTTTTATTTACAGGAAGTATGACGGAAGAAAGGAAATTGGGGAAATTGTTGGACTATTATTATGATTGCAATAAGTGGTATTAGGGGGACATTATAAGTCATTCTACTCATTCTACTTTATTGAGAACATATTACAAAATAATAATAGTGTGATTGTTGCAGACATCTGTAAGCCAGGAAAACTCAACTGTAACCATAATATTTCAAATAAAGTGGCCGTTTCAGGTGATCAGGAAACACTGAAGCCACCAATGATGTCCAGATTCCGGAATCTGCTATGAGGCGCTGTATCCGACCGCTGATGCGACGGCGAGCAATCTACAATTGGCAGCTATGAAAAATAAGCACATCTCTTCAAAGAACACCGGAATTAAGGCAGGAGGCCGGTTCTGCCTGCGAGCACGACAAAACATCCCTAAAAAATTAAGTTTGTTAACGTCTGCAATTATATGTATTTATGTGTTTCATGTATTAATAACAGGGCATTCTTTGTAAAAACAATTTGAACCCCACGCTCACATGGAATGCCACTTCTACCAAATTAAAATATTAAACCTACCATTTGGCGTTACATAAAGTCGCTGATAAAACTAAACCATCCCATCGTGATTGGCTTTGTTTACATGCACCAAGAAGGCCTTAAAAATAAACAACAACTACTGAACTTCTCTGACGTACTGCTCCTTTATCTGCTGTTAAGACTCATCGACGGCCCCTCCCTCACTGAAAGCTGTGGAAACCACTTATTTATCATTACAAATTAACGTTTCGATTTTCTCCTGGGAATATATCGATTTAACTTGAGCGACAGTCGTAGCGAGGGCAATGTCTACCAGCGTCGTGGCTAACGTTAGCACTAGCCAAATTCGCTCATGTTAGTTTTCAGTAGGTGGGTTTACATGGGACACATTTTTCCTGTCCAAACTAAACCTAATTTCCAAACTGCAATGTCGGTCGCTTGTTTAAGTGACCTGTGATCTTTTCCGACCCGGTGTTTAAATGCATCCACTCATTTAATCGGGAACAGCTTTCTGACACGCGCAGGTGATCCACACCCCAGTTCATAAGGTGGTGATGATGCTACAGTGAGCTGGGCGCCAACGGCCAACTAGCGCCCAGAAGAAGAATACGCCGTAGAAGAAATGCGCGGAAGTGACTTTTCGTCGTTCTAACCGTCCAACTACGTTAAACTCTGTCAAAGTTGTGAAGAGCACGTCACTCTCCGTTGGATAGTACAGACAGGTACTGTTTTGAAGTCTCCATATTGAAATTCCGTCACAACGCAGACATACGAGAAGTAAAGGTTATGAAAGGATGTATTTGAGGTTGCGTGGGTGGAGGTGGAGAACAACTGGGATGATTCAGAGTACACATGGATTATTTTCTAAATTCACTTGAAACGGAGTCATAGGAGGAGGAAACATCTACCGAGAAACTGGTATTATAATCTGGGTGCTGAGTCACAGATCAGCCCGGGTTGATTTACAGCAGAGGGTGAGATGATTGATGTCTGATCAGGGATCAGGGATCAGGGATCGGCTTGTACAGACCTTGTTTAGGACAACACCCCCAACACATCCTCACAACCCCAGGGACACTGGACAGACAAGGAAAACACAGATTATTAAGGGATAATGAGTCACAGGTGGGCTATGACTCAGAGTTCAAAGAGGAAATCCTATAATAACTATTCAGATAATGATCTCCCCTGATTGTGTAGCAGCACAGTGGAGTAGTTGAAAGTATATTTGCCTGACAGCTAGTAGTTTCCATTTGCAAGTGCTGCTGCCTCTTTCCGGGGCCTTTCAGATCTTCCCATGTTTGCGAGGACTCCCCCTGGGCACACCGGCTTTAGAGATTAGTTAAGGAAGCCTGATAGTAGAGAATTATGATAATAAGCCAAGGGAAAAAAATGGCTTTGGAATCAGGTGTTTCCAAATCACTCAACAGGCGAGACATGCTGCCTGACCATCTCTGATAGTACCTAAGTTGTACGCAATACACACACCAAGCCTCATCTCTAGAGTCCGAATCCAAATCCTTGTGTGATGATGACCCTGTGATGAAGCCGGGGAGGGTCGCGTCATCAGCAACAACAATATACGAACGCTTGAATCACACGTCGGCTCTCGGTGAATGAAATCAACCATTTGAAAATCTTTATTGACCTACATTGTATGATTCATTGAGACAAAATGACGTAAGGACGCTCACTGGAAAATAAAATCATGAACCCTCCCCTCCTGGAACTGGATCATGTTCTTCCTGAGCTCCTGGATCCAGTCAGAACCTTTGCACCACTGTAAAGTCTGACAGTGGGTCTGAAGAGTTTTTCATGGTACCTAACAGCAGTCAGGGTACTGTTGACTAAACCTCAAACCTCATTGGTACATCAGATAGGATACGATAGAATAATGGTAAATCAAATTTCTAACTATATTTTACTAATATTAGGAAGTTTTGTGTCGCTGAATCAGGTGGAAATACTTCAAATTTAGTTTTTTTCACCCCTTTTCTTTTTGCAAGACTGCACCGTATCACTTCTCTTGGTTTTGTTTTTCTTTTACTAAGTGCTTTTTTTTAAGAATAATATCTCCTTAAACATCTGAGATATTTCCCCTGTGTAGATTTCTAAAGTGTCTATCTATTGAGCAGTGACACTGTTCTCGATTTACGACCATTGCAACTCTGGAATGAGATTCGAGAGTAATAATTGAGCATTTCACGATAAAACGTCTCTTTAAGTTGGCTGGAAACACTGAATTTGAGCGTTTGACATATTTTCAAGATTCTTTGAGCTAACAGGATGTTCAACTGCCTAAAAACAAGTCCCTACATCTCTGGGAAATGTTACTTGTGCAGAGATTGTGTCTTAAATCAAGTGTGATTAGATGTCTTGACTAGAAATCAGACAAAAACTCTTGACGAGATTTTGAATATGTGTAGAGTATGAGACCGGGAAACCACAAACTTCACTGATCCGCTTGGATGGTAAACAATCCATATGGGGTCCTCAAGGTTAATGGTCTGCAGCAGCAGCTTTTCCAGTCCCTACTGGTTTAAGTGCTATGGGCCTTAAGTCACAAGTTGAGCCTGTGTTTGATTTTTCTTAAGAGTCTGGTACTATTTAAAATAATGGGACTATTTCCTGTGTGAGGGAGAATCTAATACAGTCAGTGTGGAGCCTTTCATTGTTCAGGCCTTGAGGACTACCAAACCTTTGGGTCCAAAATCACGGTGGTGATTCACCTGATACAATTTGCTGAGAACCAGCGTGAGAGCTGGTTCTCAGAAACAGTTGCAGGTGTCTAGTGCGGTAGTGTCTTGGATCTCTTTCCTGTTTTTATACCTCCTATAAGCGCTGATTGGTTGGCTCTTTTGCCACATTCTCTCGCTGTTATTCCTGGATCTGCTGTCAAGTTTTAAGGGGCATCTCCTTGTGGAGGCACTACTGGATTTTTGCAGCTTGTTTCCATCATGACACCCTCTTACATGAAGGTAGCTGACAGTATTTAATCCTCATGCATCGGGGAAGGTAATGTATGTCTGCAAAGAATCGGGGCTTTGACTTGGAAATACACAAATAGCTCATTAGGGAACACAGATGGAGTTGCACCCAGTCAATATACAGTAAGTACTAGCACTGTCTGTGTACTTGTGAATATTATTTGTGTGAATGATGTCAGTCCACATCTTCAAAAGTCCAACTGTGACTGCATTGGCTCTCAGTCTTGTGATGCAGGCGGGCTGAAACACCGTTTCTTGGTGGTCGGACCTGCTAAGCTTTGCAAGCCCTACATTAGTGTAACAATAATTCAGGGCGTTTACAACTTTGTTTAGGTTTTTTTTTCTGGAGAGTGCAGCCTTTAAAATCACCCAAAACTAGTAAGAGCAGCCTCGGACTAGACATTCTCATGTCTAACGGACCAAGTCAGGCAATTCTCTGATTGCGTTATCCTCATTATATCCGACGCAGACTGGTCATATTAACTCAAAAACCATTTCATGGATCATTTGTCAAATTTCTTAACCCCGTAGACTTTATTGGGAGAAAGAAATGGATTGATTTTGGGAAAGGTCAGTTGTATATTTTTGACACCACAAGGAGCTTAATCTCAAAAAGTTTCTCAACTGTTTGTCTGATTTAGTCCAAAATTTGATGCGAATGAATCAACTCAAGTAGATGGATCCTGTAAATATCTTGTGTTTTACACTAGAAAAAGAAAGATTTTTCGGACATTACTTCAATCTTGTGCAATGCAACGAATTGGAGGCTTTTCTGGGATGTACTCCTGCAGCCAGGGACCATCTACATAGACCCGGTTAACGGAGTTGGGTCAATACACCGTGTACACTGTACTCAGTCCAAAGCGCTGCAGTTGTGCTCATGTGTGTGGTAGCGGGGTCGTAGAGTGTGGTGGCACCACAAAGTACGCCATTGCAAAGACATACTGATCAAGCTGATTCACTCACTGACAGCAGTACTGACAATAAAGTCACGTGACTATATGGTACCAATAAGACAGAATATTGAGTGTTGTTATCTTCTACTGATCATACAGACTCTCAACAAATTCCGGTGCCAAGGTCTGGCCTCAACCCTCCTGGTAGTATGACTTGATTATTGCAGACACTATTGTTATTATTATCATTATCAGCAATTATCTATTACCTTGTGTCCTTCATGCCCTCACTTGAGTCCAAAGTGAAAGAAGCCCAGCAGCAAGAACCAGACCCAGGAGCCGGCCCTTCTTCTACAAGAGCTCAGATCCTTCAGTGGGGGAATACCTCGGGACTCACCTGCCACCCTGGAGTTCAAAGAACTCTGAGTCTCTTGAAAAGGAAGTTCTGGTGGCCAAACATGAAAGAATATCCAAAATTAGAGAAATTTAATGCTGTATGTCATAGAGGTGGTGGGATGGATTCCTCGTGACGGCTGTCACTTTAGCTATGACTTTCCATGCTGTCAGTATCCCTAATGTGATGCTGCTGCACCACAGCATAGACCATGGCGCTGGACACCACAGTCTGGTGAAAAGGTCATCAGAAGATGTCCTCTTCTCAGGAAGTAGAGTTGGTCCTATCCCTTCCCGTACAGCCAGTCAACGTTACCCTCCCACAGCGGCTTGTTCAGGTGAACAGGATGTATTTGTAACAGACATTAACTACATCAATGTCCTCAACCACATAGCTAACGGAAACCAGAGGTGGCCTCGTCCTTCAGAAGTCAGACCCCAGCTCCTTGGTCTTCCTGGCGTTGAGCTGGAGATGGTTTGTGTGATGCCATCCCACAAAGGGGCTCACCAGGCTCCCGTACTCCACCCCATACCTGCAGTGTGTATAGGTGTAGGAGTATATGCAGGTCCACAGCCGAGCACTGACGTAGCATAAGAAGCTGGATTTGTTCAGACTTTTGTACTCCGGGAATCACAGGCTGCCAAACAGCGGATGCTTAATAACGTCATCAGACATTAAGCTCACTTCTCACAGTCAGAAGGATTTAAATAAAGAGAGGCTCACTTTAATCTCTGCTATGACCTACAAAGGAAGAAAGTAAAGGGTCCAAACAGTGTATCCCCCTCCAGTTTGGATATCTTTGATAATCAGCTGGCTTCAGTCTTTACACAGAATATAAATTCAAAAATATGCCTTTAGCTGTGAAAGAAAAGAACAGTCAGTTTTTTTTAAGTGATGGAGGTTTTTCTGGGGACCAGGATGTTGGTGGAGAATTTGAAACATGTGCTTTTGTACATTAAATGTATAATTTTGGTTGCAACAGTGGCAAAGACAAAATTGTCTTCATAAACCTTGGAGCAGATCACATCTCTAGGTAGCCGGCCCACTTCCTTGACCAGTTGTGTTAATAGAGAGAGAGAGAGAGAGAGAGAGAGAGAGAGAGAGAGAGAGAGAGAGAGAGCATAACATTACACAGATTAGCATAACACAGAAATGACAGATAGTATCTATAAAAGCTACTCTATTTTACAATTATTCTAGCAATCATCATAAGAAGAATACAATGGCATTGGATGTATTCGTTTTACCCACAATGCTTTGTCATTGTTTATCCCTGTGTGGCCGTTACTAAGATAAGATAAGATACACTTTTATTGTCCATGAAGGGGAAATTTTGTTCTGGACTTTGGCCAACTACAATCTGAACAATATGAAGTACTCACCCCACTGACCTCAACACGATCCCTCCGTTCTACCCACTCATACCGCCTCCTCCTTCCCCGGACTAAACTCAGCACCATGGGTGATCGGGCCTTCTGTTCTGCTGCCCCTCGTCTGTGGAATGCCCGCCCTGACCATCTGAGGGCTCCACAGACGACTGACACATTTAAAAAAAGGACTTCAAACTTTCCTTTTTAGCAGAACCTATAACTTTTAATTAACATTGCTGCTTTTTGGTCATATTTTTATATTATGTGTTATATGTTATTATTGTATTTTTTATTGCTGCTTTTATCTGCTTTTACTTTGTAGCACTTTGAGATTTCGATAACAGTGCATTATAAATTAAATGTATTATTATTATTATTATTACAATCTAACAGAAACACAAACAAGTATACATGCCATGATTTCACTGAAACCAGTATCACATAAAACTCGTTCATAACACACTACAAAAGCGCCTCAGTGCCAAGTTTGACAGTTGCACAGCTTAGCAGAGGATTGCACAAGTAATAATGTATTGCAGAGAAATGCGTACTGCACATGTGAACTTGACCTGAGAGTTGTTGAGGAGCTAAATGGACCTGGGCAGGAATGAGTCTTCCCAGCGGATCCGTCTGCACGTGGAGACCCTCAATCTGCCGCCGGAGAGTAAGAGCTGTAAATCTGGGTGGAGAATGTCTTTCAGGTCAGACACAATTTTCTTTGCCTGTCTGATAACAGCCTGCTCGTAGATCATCTGGACGTATGGGAGGTTTTCAACCCCCATGAGCTTCATAGCAGTCTGCACCAAACGGGAAACCTGTGACCTCAGCTGCACTATCAGCTGCCGTACCTGACCGTATTCATCTCTGACACTTCAAATGCCCGGTTGCGACCTGAGGCCCTTGGCCTAGGTTCTGTTAATTGTTCCCCGATCCAGGGTAAGCACCGAGGTTGACTGGGCATTCAGGGTGCGGGCCCTCATCTTCTGGAACAATCTCCCTGATCAGATTAAACGGGCTAACTCCTTGGCCACTTTAAATCTCGTTTAAAAACATTGTATTATGAATGCGCTTTAACTGGTTTTTTGGTATGACATTTTTTTCTCTAACGTCACTTCTTAAAGGTCCAGTGTGAAAAATGTAACGGTATTAAGCACTATCTCTTTGGATAAATGGAATATAATTGTCAAAAATATGTTTTATGTGTACTTTCAGCTTAACCCTTTAATGTCTTATCCAAGAAAAGAATGTTTCTCTCATTATTTCTTTCTTCGGGGGATTTTGCCTCCTCCTCAGTGGAGGAGGCATGTGGTGACATGTGACATGTGGTGTCCCCCAGGGCTCGATCATTGGCCCCTTACTATTTAGCATATGCCACTCGGCCATTGTCTGAACAGGTTCAGTTACATTTGGAATAATAATAAGAAATAGTGACTCAAAATGTGCTAAACCAAACAGTTGAGCGAGACATTGAAGGGTTACCGATTTTCAAGGTTGATGTGCAGAGGTAGCTAGCAATTACAGAGGCATAATTAATTAATTTCAAATGTAACAAAAAGAAAAATATAAAATGTACACCTTTAAGGCCCCTACAAAATACATTCGTTCATTTTATTCATTCTCTCGAGCAGTTTTGAGGAAATAGGGATGAAAACTTCCCAGTTTCTGTAATACGGACTAGTACAACTCTACATGGCCCATATTACAATGGCATGAAAAAAAGTACATTGCCGCATTTACTATGTCCCAAACCTTTCTAGGACATTTTAATAAAACACCCAGAACCAAATCATTAGCGTCAAAATGTTGAAATGCATTAATGTACAGATTCGAAAGGCACTACGGTCATTAAAGACAATGAGCCTTACTATTCTGCGAGAAATGGCAGGAAACGGGCCAAGGGATAAAATAAACGGTTTTAAGAAGGAGCATTTGTGGGATGTTCCGGAACAAGTCCATGGAAGCACCATTGTACAATCCACAGCAATACCACAACCACTAAATCCTTCAGGGAGAGTGGTACTTGACTGCATGGAGGAGACCTACACATTTTCAGACAGGTGAGATATTACACTGTTTTCTGGTCGTACACATCTGCTTCTGGAAATCATTTCATTCAAAGCCAGCTGCTCGGTTTTTCCACTTTGGTCGTAAACGCTTAAAGACTGCGGAGCACTGCAATGAATCCATGCTTAACAAATATGATTCTCATGATTTTATGACTGCAAGTCTGGCAGCTTCATGAAACGACCCGTTATTTAACACTAATGGTCCCTGCACACTTCCTCCTTGGAAGAACATTTCAGGTGAGGTTTTTATTATAGCTCGTTAAACCCTCAGCTTTAAGGGGAAATGGTAATTGGGCATGTCTTAAATCCCTACTTTGCAGCGCATGAAGCATTTAATCTGATGGCGAGACATATATTCTTAATCCAAGACGAGATTGAAAAGATTCGCTCTCTCTTGCTCTTTCTATCTCTCTCTCTCTCAGTTGCTGTAAAAAAAAAATAAAAAAAATTTATTGAAATGTGGAGCATGTTTGCCTTTCATTAGAACTCAAATCTGGGATTGATTATTTTTCCATTTTCTTTCATCTCCTGATGACTAATATGGGGATGAAACATGAATGACTTGTTTCAAAGGACATTTTTCTGCTCATATTTCTGTGTTGGTTTAGGAAAGTTTGGATTTGGGCTTACTGGGACTACATGTCGAACTGGAGGAGTCTCTGCTGTGCTAAATGATTATTCACTAACGTTTAGTGGTAAGTCAATTTATCAGACCGCATAAGTGTCAAAAGGGAAGTTTCCAAAGTAAACATGCTATTACCATTACAATAAAAGGGTCGAGTGCGCCGCTTCAGAACCCGATACACCTACTACATGCCTCATCACCAGTGGCAGGCCGTGAGTTTTCCACCCGGGCCTTCAGTGCCATACTCTCGCAATTACGCCGCCCTCAAATACAGATACAGGCTGCTGTATATGTATCTGCAACCTGTATGAATATCTGTAACCAGCACATATTCAAAGAGATGGTAACATTTATCTGGTTTAATAAAGTCGTTAAAACCAGGTTCAACATCCCATGAAAACACAAAGGCTCTTAAATGTCAGTAGGATTCAACAGCGTCTCCACTGACATAAAATACACATCATCAGGCGTAAGACAGAATCTGGACCTCATTAACACAACAACACCAGCAAACATCTGCAGCAAGTAATAATCAACAGCTGTTTAAGTGCCAGTGTTGACAGGCTGTCAAATCCTTTTTTTCCAATATGTTGAAATTTGTTCAAAATTAACTTTCATCGTGAGCTGGAAACTGACAGGCGGCACGTCATACTGACGCAGGACGAGGCTGAACACGCCCTGCTTCCTGTTAAGTGAAGGTAAGCGAGAATCCCCTGGCATGTCAAAGAACCCGCCCTGAAAGTCATCTTCTAAATTTAATTGATTAAAGAATATGACAATCAATAAAATCATTTTGTCTAAATTAACGGGCAGAGACTTTCGCTGTGGAAGATGCTTGTCCCACACATGTGTCCCACCCAGAGACCCCAGTCGCTGGGACACATAAACTTACTGGAAGAAACCATGAAGAGAAGCGATGAAATGAATTAAACACGTCGAACTCAATTAAAAAGTTTAACTTTTTTCAGACAAAGTCTGGGCTAGCATAAAGAAGGCCTCGTTAGCCCTGACGGTCCACCACTGCTCAACACATCCCAAAACAATCTCTGTTATCTACAGGGAGTGTTACGGATGTCAGGGCATAGATGCCAAACTACGTTACACTGCTAAAATAATAACATTTCAAAGCGAGTTGTCTGAGTGAAATACAATTTTTGCAAGCATATGACAAATTCTGCTTAATTGACAAATTACAGTAAACGGGCTTTTTTTTATACTCCTATGAAGTATTTATGGCTATTCAGCTTCAGGGTGGGGGCCATTATGGAGGTGAGATGACTTGGTCTTTGTGGTGCAGTATTTTATCTACAGGGAAGAAGATATCAATCAATCAAGTTAAATTATATAGCGCCAATTCACAACAACTGTTGCCTCAAGGTGCTTTCTAAAAAGAGTAGGTCTAGACCGAACTCTTTCTTCAATTACCCTACAGAGACCCAACACATTCCTGCGTGACGCGCGGAAACTGGGATTAGATCTATGACTCAGAGAAGACGGGTTGATGATGGATATATAGATAGATAGATAGACAGACAGATAGACAGACAGAAACAACAATTATCCCCAACAGGGGGATATAATTAGGTGTTGAGAGTGAACAGAATACTAAGAATAATAAGAATAAATGTGTGACATACACTGCTCTAAAACAATTACACTTAATCATCACTTTACACATTACCGTGGAAAACATAAATGATTGTAGTGAAAAGTAGCAAAGTTTATTACTTTACTTTTAAAGTGATGGAAAATTGTCCCCTTCACAAAGCACAGAGCTGTAACTATACACACACACACACACACACACACACACACACACACACACACACACACACACACACACAAATGCATTCTTTGTGGATATGCTTGTCAAGGCATCGCCTTCTTTATACGTTCCACATTACCCTGATATAGAATTTCAGTCGAGCACTTGCCCACATGTGACCATCCAGATGTTTTCAAAAGCAACGAGTAATGGTTGGAAGAGAATCGCAGTAGAAAATGTTTGATAAGTGAAAGATTTCCGATTCATACCTCATGCTCCAAGGGCAGGCAGGCAACCGCGATGGTGCAACTCCCCACGGAGATAAGAATGAAGTGCAGTGAGTCGGCTTCTTCCCTCTTCAGTTCCAGGAAATAAAAAGTAAAAAAAACTCCTGCAGATCAGTGCGTGTCGGTTTCAATCGATGAATCAGTGATTGCCTGATCTGCCCGGGCATCACCTCTCTTTTTTCCCCCTCATCCTCTTCTTCCAGACATCCACTGTATGGCCCCATTAAAGTGAAGCAAAATCAGATGTTGATAAGGATAAAAGAGGAGATCATGATGAAGTAATGAGATTGGTGGTGTACTTAAGGGTTTGCTGTTTTATTTACAGTTCCTCATACTCCTCAGAACCCTACATATATATAACATAAAGCCTCCTTGCTGATCTGTGAACTGAAAAGGTTCCACACATGACTGCAGTTGCAGGTCAACCGTCATCAAATTCAATTCACTGTCAGCGTCCACTTTCATTTTAATCAATAAAATGATTGAATTGGACGGTCAAGTGGAAGGACAAGTAGTTTCTGACAAGTAAGAACATTCAGATGAGAATGTAGTTACTATAAATAATGATAAACCAGTACTAGGCCGATTCTGTCAAGACCGACGGGAAGGGTTTATCTCCACAGCCCCCAATCCCCTGTGTTATACAAGCATTACCCGTGATTCAACTCGTCAAATTAAATGCGAAGTGAAGTCCGAAAAAGTATTTTTTTGTGAAAAAAAACTAAAGAATTATCCACGTCGTAGGTATAATATGAACCATTAGAGTAAAATATGACATGGACAAGATATTAGATCTCCTTTAGTCGATTCGTATGCACCGAATTTGGACAAAATCGGTTGAGAAATTATGGCCAGAAAACTTTTCGAGATAAAGTTCCCTCTGGTGTCCGAAAATATACGACCGACCTTTCGCAAAATCTATCCTCGCTCTAAGGTCTATGTGGGTATGAACTTTGAAGATGATCCATGAAAGAGTTATCGTTGACATGGTGGCAGCGATACCATAACCTCCCCAGCCTTTTGGATGTATAGTAACATTTACGATAAAGCTAAAGCTGTCAGTTGAGTTCGAACGTGAACCTTATGAGCAGAAGGAGCCTTACCGGAACAGCCGGGATTTCCTGCTGCTTACGTATAACTCCACTGGCGACATTGTGGATCTTTCAGCAGTTTCTCTGTTATGGATCATCCATCTGGAACTCCTTTGGCTAACCACGGCTGGACATCCAGGCCGAAGGATGGAAGGGAATGGAGGAGACGTAGCGGTTTGTGCCAGAGGATAAAAAGACAAGGGCGTCATCGGATACCCCCCTCCTACCACCATCTTGGCTAATGTTCAGTAACCGTGCGACAAAGTTGACCATCTTCAAGCAAGCGTGAAGGGTCCTGGCGGCGTACAAAAAGTGCATGCCTCCATCTTTCATGCAGAAATGGCTTAAAGAGCAGGATCAACTCTCTGATCTGGGGATTGAAGCTTTGGAGTTCCCTTTTGTCCTTGCAGAGACCCCTGGGTGACCAGTAGGTCACTCAGTGGAGGCGTTTGTACGTCAACGAGGGGTTGATGTAACTCTTTGGACACTGGGGGAGAAACTGTGAACAGCTGATATTCAACTCCGGATGCTGACATGGCTACTCGGGCTGTAGAGAAGACGGTGCAGGGGATTCAGTGGATTGCCCCGAACGAGATCTCAATAACTGTAAACAGAGTCCAAGTCCCTGTGTGACTTTTACCAGTTCCCCGACAAGACTTACTAAGTCTCTTGACCAATGTTTTGGTCAAAGGAGCTTTTACAGCCTTCTGTGGGCTTCCACTCGATACTTCTGATCATAAAGCTTCATTTGATTCTCTCCTTCAAGCCAGTCCTGAAGAAACACTAGCCAGAACAAGGATTAGTTCCGGTTTGATCACAGGACTCTATTCAACGCCTTCAGGGGTACCATAGTCTCACAGACTGGGACTTGTTTCTAAATGCCTGTGGGACTTGTATGAACTCACAGAATACAGTATCGGCATATATCGCCTTTTGTGAGGAGGTAGTCATCCCGAAGAAATCTATTTCTTTTTTATCCTCATAACAAGCCCCGGGTCTCAAGAATGGTCTATAACGCAATTAATCAGCGGTTCCCTAAATCACCACGATATAGGGAACCGCAGGGGCAAGTTAAAAAAAGAAATATAGCTGATAAAGGTAATTATAAGGATATGGCTCATTGCTGGTAAGTCACGGTCAGCATGGGAAAGTGTTAAGTCCATTATGGGACAGCTGTCCAATAAATGTGAAACTTCCTTAACGCTTAATCTGATATTGAATTCTCCAATAAACTGAACTCTTTTCGTAAACGTTTTTAATGTCCGTTATTTAAGTGTGGCAGTTTTTGATTTCTGTTGGAGAGCAGGACAGTGAGCGGGTCAAAAGGAACAAGGTTACGAAGCTTTTCCTTGGCGAAACAGAAAGGAAAAGTCCTGGCCCTGATGGAATTGGAGTTCATATTCTTAAAATTGTGCTGAGCAGTTGGCGAGTATTTTCTCTTTCATTTTTTCAACCTCACTCCATCTCTGTAGGGTTCCCAGTATTTGTGCCAAAAGATAAGGCGCCAAAATAGCTGAACGATTACAGGCTTGTAGCACTTTACCCTCTTTGTAATGAAAACATTATGAAGGATCCACTTACGAATGTTGAAGGAGTTTTGGATCCACTCCAATTTGCATTTGGTGTTGACGATGCCGTTAGCACATTTATTAGAAATTGGACGTTTAGAGGGAGCAAAAATCTTTAGCATGAATACTATTTTTTAATTGATATTCTTTCTGTTTTTAATTGCATCCAGCTACAAATTTTAGCACAAAGGTCAGGAAGCATTAGCCACATCCAGTCTGGACGTTTTTTTAACTGTAAGGTTGCAACATGTGAAGGTCAATGGCATTTTATCTGATGTTCTTTTTATCATCCATCCAATCAGCCCAGTTTTGTGTCTTTTCTAAGCTTTTATTGGTTTTATATCCAAAATGCATTTCAGAGCCGATATGGGGGGCATCGCATCATCAAGTTTACTGATGACACTCTTATTTCGTCTTTCGTGAGTGATGATGATCCTGACCATGGCCTGTGGTTGTAGACTTTACAGACCGTTGTAAGTCCTCCTTCTTGGACATCAGTGTGTGTATAAAGAGATAATAGTGGACTTTAAGAAGAATCCTACCGCAATCTCCCATCATTTAAGTGATGAACAAGCTGTTGAGGTATTCTAAGAATACAAGTACCATGCCATTTTAACTGAACATTTGAGCTCCAGACAGATGCTTTGATCAAAGTGGCACATCGGCACATCTGAAGATTCATAGTTTCAATGTGGATAGTACTTTAATGAAACTTTTTAATGTTGTGTTATTGAATCCGTGCTGACATTTTTAGTTGTCTTGTTGGTTTATATGCCACAAAAACAACAATAAACAACAAGTTGTGGTTAAAATGTTCAGTTAGGTCAAGGGGTACAACATTGAACGACTTGCCGAAGCCCGTACAAAATCAGGACTTTGAAAAAAAAAAAAGCCCAGCTTAGCTGATTGGAACCAACGAGTTCATGGCGCTTCCCTCTGGCCGCAAATGTGTTCTGCCAGGATATGGGACCAATAAGCTCAAAAATTCATTTACCCCTGCTGCAATTGGCCTTTCAAACCACTGTGTGAATTTTTATATGAGAATTATTGTTCTGTTTGTGTGGTGTTTTATTGGTGTTCATTGTCGTTTTGTTGTGTTTATTATAGTCGTCTTTTCTTTTTTTTTTCACTGCTGGCTGTGCAAACAAATTTCCCCCTGGGGATTAATAAAGATATCCTTGATCCTTTAAAATGTTTTATCGTGGTGTGGATGGGAAGAGAAATGGGGCGGGGGTGAGTATATGAAGAGTGTGCTGGAGGAAATGGCTGTGGTGTGGTAGTTAATTCAAGAGGACGGAGGAGCAGAAGGTGATATATAAGAGCGGAGATAGGAGCACACAGGTAACTACATCTTATTTAGAAGATGCAATCAGAAAGTGATTGGATACTGTTGTATGTAGATAGTATATAGGATGACTCTGGTGGTACAAAAAGAGGAAAACGGCAAAAGCTGGTGTAGAGGATCAAATGGTGGAAGCTGAGGAGGAAGAATGCAGTGTGACTTCAGGGAGGAGTTGAGATTGACTCTAGGTAGTAGTGACAACTGAGTCACTATGGAAAAACTGATAAATGAGATGGATAGGAAGGTACTTGGTGTGTCATCTGGACAGAGGAAAGATTATAAGGAGACTTGGTGGTGGAATGAAGAGGTTCAGGAGCGTTTAAGGAGGAAAAGGGTGGTGAAGAAGAAGTGGAATAGCAAGAAAGATGTGGAAAGTAGGATGGAATACAAGGAGATGCTGTGTAGGGTTAAGAAGTAGGAAGAGATAAGTTGTCTGAGAGGTACTCTCTCTTCTAAGGAAGAGAGAATGACTTGTACTGATAGGCGAGGCAGAGAGATCGAGATGGGAAGGATGTGCAGCAAGTTAGTGTGAGTAAGGGTAAAGATGGAAGTGTGAGGAGAGTGTGAGTTTAAGATTGAAGGAGTTTATTATAGAATTTATAATTGAAGAAAAATGAAACAGAGAGAAGGGTGAAATATCTGAGAATTGTAAATCAGGAAATTTAAAGGATTAGTAACGATGAAGTGAGGCAGGTTTGAAGGGGATGAAGAATGGAAAGGCAATTGGTCCCGATGACGTACTGGTGGAGGTATGGAGGTGACTAGGAGAGATGGCAGTGGAGTATTTTAGGAGATTGTTCAACACTATCTTAGAGAATGAGAGGATGCCTGAGGAATACAGGAAAACTTTATTGGTACTGATCTTCAAGAGTTGTATCAACTACAGAGGTATGAAGCTGATTAGCCACACAATGAAGATCTGAGAAAGAGTAGTATAAGTTATGTTAAGAAAGGAGGTGGGAATCTGTCAGAACATCTACAGATGCGATGTTTGCTCCAGATAAAGAAGTATAGAAAAGGTCGGAGGAGGAGCATTGTGTCTTAGAGAAAGATTAAGGTAATGTAGAATTGGGGTATTGCATGTGGAAGTCTGGAATAACAGAGAATTAGATTAGGGTGGTACAGGATATGTATGTAGTAGGAGTGCCGGATGGGCTCAAGGTGGAGGTGGGACTGCACCTAAGCCCCTTTTTGTTTGCTATTGTGATGGATAAGCTGACAGATTAGGTCATAGAGGAATCTCATGTATCTGGATGAGAATTTGATTAGTAGTGAGAGCAGGGAGCAGCTGGAAGAAAACCTGGAGAAAAGAGGAATGGAATTCGTTTAATTCGTTTAAGTCTTCTCTTAAACGAAAAACGTTTAAGAGAAGAAGTGTGTGAATGAAAGGGTGGACGATGGAACAGTGATGATGCAAGGAGCAGAGGTAATGGTGCCGGAGTTTAAGTAGTCAAATTAATTCAAATTAGTTTTAATTATATAATGCCAATTTACAACAAATGTTATTTTTCAGCTGGGATAGGCTCCAGCCCCAGCGACCCTGAACAGGAACGAGTGTTTAAGGAAGGAAGGAGAGTCTAGATATTACTCTCGATTCTCTTTTCTACATAGACCCAACTATTCCCCCTGGAGCAACCACTTGACAGAGGGTTTTTAGAAAATACTACTGCAATGAGTGATTGGGTTGATAGACAGAGAGATAGAGAGAGAGAGAGAGAGGGTGAAAGTGGGAGGCAGGGGATTGTGAGAGGGAGGTGGAGGGATTGTGTGAGAGATGGCAAGAGGGAGTGGGTGAAAGAGGGGAGGAGCCAAGACAAATAAAAAAGATAAAAAAGGCTAATATATGGTGGAATAATTCTAGAATATGGAACTATGTGTTCTTAAAAATGTGCCGGTGCCTGACCATCAAGGATTTGTACTTGAGCAGAACGGTTTTGAATTTGATTCTAGATGTTACCCTGAGCCATGCAGGGATGATCATACAGAAGACATTTGTTCTCTTAGACAGGTTCTGGTCAGCACATGTTTAGCAGCATTCCGGACCAGCTGGAGAGACTACAGAGATTTATTGAGACAGCCAGTTAATAGGGCATTGCAATAGTGCAGCCTGGAAGTAACAAATGCATGGACTGATTCTTCTGCATCGTTTTGAGACAGAATGTGTTGTATTTTAGAAATGAGGAAAGACAGAAGTCCTAGAAGCTGCCCCTCGTCTGTGGAATGCCCTCCCTGACCATCTCAGGGCTCCACAGACGACTGACACATTTAAAAAAGGACTTAAAACTTTCCTTTTTAGCAGAACCTATAACCTTAATTAACATTGCTGCTTTTTGGTCAGGCTTTTATATAGTTATTATTTTATTTTTTTATTGATGCTTTTATCTGCTTTTATTTTGTAGCACTTTGAGATTTGATCCAAATGTAAAGTGCATTATAAATTAAATGTATTATTATTATTATTAGAAGTCTGTTTTTTGTGGGAGTTAAAGGACATATCAGGATCAAATATAACTCCCAGTTTCCTCACAGTGCTGCTGGATGTCAAGGTAATTTCATTCCTTGTAGCCATATGGTCAGATAATGCATTTTTTAATGTATTGTATTCTAATGTATTACAATAACTTCGATTTTATGTGAAAGAAGTCACAGAACACAAAAAGTATTACTTGGTGGAGGTCAGGACTGAAGGTCAGTGTCAGTGAGACAGAATCCATGTGTGGATTAAAGGGAGGCAGGAGGAACGGTGAGGATGAAGGCGTAGTGATGAAGAAGGTGCTGGGGTCTATGTACTTAGGGTCAACTGTTTAGAGCAACAGGAAGAAGAGGTGAAGAAGCGAGCGCAGACAGAGGGGAGTGGCCGGAGAGGAGTGTCATGAGTTATCTGTGACAGAAGAGGGGCAGCTTGAGGTGAGGGAAAGGTTTACAAGATGGTAGTTAGAGCAGCTCTGCGGAATGTTTTTAGAGGCGGCGGCTCAGATCAAAAGATAGGAGGCAGAGCCAGAGGTGACAGAGTTTAAGACGTTCAGATGTTTTTTGGGAGTGAGGAGGACGGACGGGATTAGAAATGAGCACATCAGTGGGACAGGCTAGGATAGACGTCTTGGAGACAAAGTCGGAGAGGAGAGAATTGAGAGGGTCTGGACACGAGGAGCGAAGAGGAGGGAGGAGGAGTTAAGGGAAATACGGTGGTCTACAGGGCAAACGGACTCCACCTTAAGATAAGACGTGCCAATAGACAAAACACAAACAAATAACAAGAACATCTTCATCGATTCGACAACACACGTACGCCGCAGAAGTCCCAACACAAAACTTCTGCAAAGGCCAAACGATCTGCAAAAGCCACAAGACAAACAAAGTGTTTGGAAGGACGCTTAAAAGTGATGCTCTTCCTTACGCACTTTTTCAATGCATTTCATGATTTTTTTGATTCGCTGTGGTAGCTTCGCTTAACTTATAGGTCATGCGGTCATGTGACGTAGAATAAAAATGTAAATTAACATTGTGAGAACAACAAATAAACTTGATATTGACCCTGAAAAGCACAGGTCCCAGAGCTTAAAACGAAATTAGTTTTTCTATGAGACGTTTTGACCTCTGTCTTCCTGGTTGCCCCGGCGACAGTGTCTAAGAGTTGTCATAAGCAAGTATAAAACAGCTTGTTTGCTGCAGTTGTAGACATTATTATCAGTTTAAATTTGCCTCTCAGGTTGCCTATGCCTCATGTTAAGTTTTGTGTCTAGATCTGACAATGATTGGAATAAGATACAAAGAGAAGGTAATAATAATTTTTAAAAAAAAGGCAGGAGTCCAATAGTTCTTCACAACGCTGTTCTGGGTGAAAGAATTCCTTATATCAATCATTTTGTCTATTTAATGTCTTTGCATACAAAGAAAGACGCCCGTTTGCATCGTTTCACTCAAGAACCGATCTAATAACCATTCGTTAATTCATATGTTATGAATGGATTATTAGTCGTGCTGACTTTTGATGCGATGTTAAGAGTGGGGTATTGGTCCGTTGCTGCCCTACATGTGGATCCAGTTTATGATGTAATCCCTCAACATCCTGAGGTGGATTAAAATACACTTGACTGCCGGTGTACATTTCAGGAATCTGAGATAGGATTAGGTTGTAGGATTATGTTGTTGCTTTATACGACAGCAAATATGGGTGTCATAACTGGCATTTTGATCATGACAAACACGCCGCATGACCATACACTCCTGGGGGCAATTTAAAGAGATCCATCCATCCATCATCCATCCATTTTCTTCAGTTTATCCGGAGTCGGCCCGAGGTGCTAGCAGGCTAAGAAGGGATTTCCAGACCTCCCTCTGCTCTTACCAGTTCATAATGGAGCATCCAAAGGCGTTCCCAGACCAGATAAAATACATAATCCCACCAGAGACTTCTGGGTATGCCTTGGGGTCTCTTCGCAGTTGGGCGGGCCTCGAAAACCTCCAGCCGTAGGCGTCCTGGTGCCAACGGAACAATAGCCCGAACCCCAAGAACTGGCTCCTTTCAACGTGAAGGAGCAGCGGCTCTAGTCCAAGCTCCATCTGGATGTGTAGGATCCTCACCTTATCTCTAAGCCAAGCCTCCCTATGAAGGACGTTTGTTTAGACGCTAGTATCTTTGACCTCATTCACAACTCAGAGATCATGACCGTAGGCTAGGATTGGAACTTAGATGGACCGGTAAATTGAGAGCCACCATATAACGCAATCGGTTCTTGGCTGTAGACAGAAAAGTCTGCAACCAAAATGATCAATTATTATACTGTCGACGTAGCTGCGTGACATTTCCTCGCAGGACTAGTACATGAGCTAGCACCGATGCTAGCTATCTGATTTAGACGACTAATTAAGCATATCAAAACTATATAAATGCAACATAGAAGCGCACTGTTAGTCACATAATGTGACAAAAAAATGTCCTATTACTTTATTTATATATCTGGAAGACAGTGAAGCTAATCTTACGACTCTTAATTTAAATTTTAAAAACGGGAGCTCGTTTCCGTACGTACGGTATTGGTGAGCATCGGCAAGCGAAGGGAAGAGCTGATAATCTCCAGACACTATGACTGCTCTTTTTTTTTCCACATCAGTTCACAGTATTACATCAGTAGTCAAGTGTTGCCTGGACTTCCTGATAAGGCATTTGGATATAATCTGATGGAACATAATCCCCTGCAGATTAAAGTGTTATGATCTGTCCATGATGGATTAAAGTCTGTCTGCTAACCCGTTTCTATCTGTGGCCTCTAAGTTTGACAGTATAGAAATAAAGGTTGTATTCCCTGGTTAGGACAGCAAATGATCATTTGAGTGCATGTAACACCCCTCATTCAGCGAGCGTGAGACTTTATCGCTATTTTTTACCGTTTAATATTCCTCGCCAATCAAATAATTTGCTCAAGCATGTTTTTAAACAGTGAAAAGAGAATCTGACACAAAATGATTTTATAATTCCAAAACAAATGTTACTTATTAACAAGGACTTTGTTTATAACCACGGTTGATCCCTCCTCTTTACTTATCCAAAGCATGTCATTCTGTCCTCTCTGACTTTGTCCCCAAGAAACAATCCTATTACATTATTGAAGTAGAAACAGAGAATCAAATATGCTCAAACAAAAGGTTGAACAGTACAAAATGTTGTTTAAAATCGTAATCCTAGAATCATTGATTGATTGCTTGAATTTTGTCTTACCGTGTCAAATTTTGGAGGTCAGTTTTTTCGCTCTGAGCCTTTTTTTTTCCGGTGATCAGAACCTCGGCTTTATCCTGTATGACCAGTAAAAAGTTAAGTAAAAAAATAGAGCTTATGAATGAGTCGCGTACAGCGGGTTGTCATCAGCATAAGTGGGAAAGAAGATTTTTTTTTTCTTCCTGATGACACTGCCTAGGGGAAACATGTATAAATGAAAAAGTAAGTGCCCTAAAATTGATCTTTTACACCACCTGTGTTACACCACAGGTAACCTCGTGTGTTCTGGAGGTGTGGTCATCTATGGATGCTGACATTTTCTATTAAAAAGATAAGATAAAACCCTTTTAAAAACATTAACGGATAGACCAACACTTTCAAGTCATCAACCCAATCTATTTAAAAGAATCTAAGGGTCTACTGGGTCAAAGGCAGAACTCAGGTCAAGCAGTACCAGAACCGAAGGCTTGCTATTGTCAGTATTTGGTCTGATGCCCTTTACTTCTTTTACCAGGGTTTTTATTTTTCTGTACTATGGTGTGTCCTATTTCTTGGAGTCATATTTGATGGAAAGCTTACTTGGAAGACGGCAGGTGGAAAAAATAAAAAAATAAACTCAAGAAAAAGTGAATAACTTACTCCGGTGTCTGACAGGCCAGACGAGGGGAGGAAATAGAATGTCATTGATAAATGTATATTGGGGTCAGTTCTTGATTTTGGCTATTATCTAGTATATATATCTGCAGCAGAGACGAATTGGAAAAAGCTGGAAGGCAGAAGAATCTCAGGCTTCAAGAATGTGTAGTGGAGTATTCAGAACATCCGTCTTCTGAACGCATACAAATGTCTTCTTTGCAGGTATAAATGGGAACCATGCCACTTCAGATTAAGAGAATGAAGCTCATGCTGAATTATTGGACAAATTTTAAGGGTCATAGTGAGAAAAATCCAGCAAAAAAAACAAAGTGAACAGTTTTGGATTTATAGGAAATATCAAAGCTCAACAATTAGGATTAAGTGTTTTACAAAAATCAGCAACGGTTCCGATGTTAGTTATACTTCCCTGGAAACTCCCTGGAAAGTCAAAGACAAATCCAAATTGGTACCAGAATGGACAGCAGTACAAAATTATATCTTAGTTGTATTTACAGATGGTTCCAAGGATCCTGAAACTGGACACACAGAAGCAGCAGCTTTCATTCCAGGATGCAAAGTAAGTGTCAAAAAAAAGAACAACGGATCGTGCAGCTTTACGACGGTTGGAAGCTAACAGCCAGCGTCCGATAGCATCTTAGTACTGACAAGAATTCAAACTGGAAATGTCTAGCAGACAGGATATTCTAAATGAAATATATATGATCACATGTACAGATTACACAAAAGGAGTGGGACTGATTATTTCCTCTTGGGGTTGAAGCAAAGAAACATGTAGACATATTAGCTAAGCAATCGATGAGATCAAAGGCGGTAGATATAGAAACGCCTTTAAGTAGAGTTGGGGTCTAAATCTATTATCAAGTAAACATATGCATAAAGCCTGACGAGAGCACTGGGAGAACATCGACACGGGAAAAACATCTTTACTGCACACAAAACAGATGGGACACTGTGAAATAGGGGGCAGAAACCAGTGGGAGGAAATGGTCATAACTGGACTCCGGATTGGTCACGCAGGCCTAAATGACACTCTGCAGGACATAGTTAAAAAAAGTCCGACAGGAAATGGAAAACGTGTCCACTGGAACCAACCAGAAACAGTACAGCACATACTGCTGGAGTGTAGTAGGTACAAGGAGGAGCGGCGAAGATGGAGGAAGAAAAGCTGAACATGACTTTGGGAGATCTCTCAGCGAAGACTTTTGGGATGCTGCAGTAAAGTAATTCTTTGTTTTTTCCCATGTTTTCCCTCGGTCTATGTACTGCTCCTCACTCCTGTCCAGCAGGTGGCGGTAATGTACCTGTAAGCTGGTTGCCAACCGCTAACAAAAACCAAGAAGAAGAAGAAGAAGAAGATTGCGAGTGACTTTTTGAAACCTGACGAAGACCGGAATTGTGGTAAAAGAGACATTTTTGTGTTTATTCAAGATTGTTTCTTTGCACTTATGTTTTCATAGTCTCACTTTTTATTTTCTTCTTCTTCCTGTAAACAAAAGCACCTGGATTTTTTTTTTTTCTTTGCAACTCCAGCCAACTTGCCATCATGTTCGAGATGGGGACCCACAATTTAGGGTTAGGGTTAGTTCCCTAATGAAATCTTCTAACCTGTATTTGGGACCGTTTTAGTACCGTTCACACCTGAACATACCTTCAGTTCCTCAATCAAAGGTCCTCGTTATGAGAAAATGAGAGATGGAGGATGTGTTATTAGGGGCCAGGAGTTTCTAGAACGATCCGCCCGCCCAAGGAAAACATGTTGGCTCAGTTGGGGATCGTTTTTATATCCCCTCTTCACACCTCCACCGGAGAGCTGATCTTACATCAACTACTCATTTTTCCCTTTAAAATGTTCTAATTGTTTCATCTTCCTGTACTCTGTATTGATGGATTTTCTTTTTTCGTTGTTTCTGCTGCCAATTTGAAACGCTTCAACAGATTTGTGAGGAAAAAAAAAAAAAAAAAAAGATAAAATTTTTATGGCGCACAATTCTGAGAAGCACATGTGTAATGGATTACCGTACATTAACCTTCCCTGTAGTGAGCAAATTTAACCGTAACACAACGTGCCGCGATTTGGACGCCTTTCTTTTCCTATTTCAATCATCTGTTTTTTTGGAATCCCAGAGTGATGGGCGTCTGAAATGATTGGATGATTGTCAAGGGCGCTAGCTTTTATTTAGCTGAACTCAAACCCCAGCCTTATAATATTATTATAATTATCATTATTATAATATATACACGTTTGTTTTTTGTAGTTTTTCGGTTTGATTTTGTGTTTTTGTGTGCGTGCGTTGCTTTGTTTTATATTATATGAACACAGTCTTGTAGTTGTTTGAGATTTGATCCAAATGTAAAGTGAGTTATAAATTAAATATATTATTATTACATGTATTTATTATTTTTCACACGAGTATGTTTGTATTACATTCTGTATTTCCAGATAAAATTACTTGTTCAATTATGTTGGACATGCTTTTTGTTCTAAAAGTTCAATAAAAACCTTAATTAACCCTTTAATGTCACCAACTACAGAAAAAATAACATACAACGTTGTTTCTTCGCATTTTTTAAAATTTGATCTTGGACAAATCGCTGACACAAACTGTGTTTTTAAACTGTAAAATAAATACATAAATAAAATCGGACTCGTGAAATTATTTCATGAGGAAATTCTGTATTTCATGGAAAATAGTCAATCTTAATTAAATTAGATAAATCTTTCGGCCAAGCATGTTTTTAGAAATGTATTTCAACCTTAGTAGCCTTTTCTGGTTGTATCAAGTGACATAAAATCCTCACATGTTTCAATCTGACAAGACAATCCCTCCTCCGCGTTGACACTTTTGACCTGCGGTGTCCCCCAGGGCTCCATCCTTGACCCCTTACTCTTTGGCATGTACACACCGGCCACTGGGTCAGATTATAAACAGGTTCAGTCCCATTTAAAATAACAAATAGCGACCCAAAATGTGCTCAACCAAACAGTTGAGCGGGACATCAAACAGTTTTCACCCCATGAAAGAAGTCTTTGAAACGCTCCTTAGTCCTCTCTGACTTTAATTACCCACCGCTCGACTCTATACCTAGAAATGATCTTACTGTGCAATGATTTGTATTAAAGCGATATAACCGATTCATCACAGACAGCCACAGCTGCCCTGCCCTCTTATTGAATTCTAGTTTGGTGCTCTTTACAGTATTTTACATTTTAAAAAATGAGATAGTGTCGTGTACGCAGAACAGTTAAAATGTCCGTAAACATGGGGAATCTGACAAATAATCGCCATTTCACTGTTAGGTGAAACCATTTAAATCAGAGAAGACAGAGAGTGAAGAGAAGATGAATGATTTATTATTACAGATGGTGTGTGAATGTCCGTTTGAGTGTCTCTGGCCCCGGGAGGGTTGGGGTTAGGGGTCGGGTCACAGAGACCGCCGGCCAAGCAGGGGTATTCCAATCCAACCCCCTCCCCACCACTGCTCAGCAGTTCATTCTGGGGGAGCCTGAGGTGTTCCCAGGATGAAGGAGTTGTGTATTAGTACTGACAAGAATTCAAAGTCCGTGATATTATGGAATTGTCATTGCCGCCGCGTCCGACGTCAAATCTGTTGGGTTTAAGCGAGAACTCAGTGTTTCAGGAAGGTGGCGGACTCTGGGCTGACTGCCGCAGAGTTTTTGTCAGTTGGCGCTGACATGATATCAGTGGTACTTTCTTGAGAAGAACTCCTCAGACTTGTAAAATTGGAGAGCACTGCCGTTCAAACGTTACCTCAGGGAGCAGCTCTCAAAAGTCAGATGGAGATTTTACGTGATACTTCCACATAATACTGTTTTCCAAAAATGCAGCACATGTCCGTATCGTGTCTGGAAACACGCGTTTAACGTTTTGATGAGACGCTGTGCTTGTTTTTAATGACTTACATATTGCTGATGTGTTCATGAAAACCTATTCTACGCACATTTATTTTGATCTATGCGGTTACTGGCTCCCTGAGCTAGCATGGAGAGTCTATTCCAATAACTGCGTGACCAATATAAGATTGATTTTCCCAAAAAAAAAACGCACAGACGCAGAGCTGTATTTATTCATTATTGCTGGATTTTCTGCAGCTGCATCATGTTATTTCTTTCCTGTATCACTTTGCATGTTTCGGCCTTTTGTGCCGGATCGTTTATTTTCATTTGGATGACTGCATCTCTCACGTTCCTCTTATGGTATCTCCTCCTGGGAGGTGTGTGTGCTCGGGTGGTTGTGAGGCAGAACATCTCCACGCATGCAATGAAAGGCAGTAAAAGGTGAGAGCAACTGGGCGGCAGCCTTTCAGTTGACTCCCTGTGTTCTGAGGTACTGGAACGATGGCAGACCGATGAAGATGGTGCTGAATACCTCCGCTAAAATGTTGGCGCATATTCATCCGGTGACATCATCTGGACCAACTGCTTTTCCTCGCGTCAACTCTATGCTGACCTGGTGTTGGTGCCGCTGGTTGGTGTCGTCCGTCTCTGGAAGCGCGGGGTGGGCGTAGGCCTCTTTATTGCGTTAGCGGTCGAAGAACTTGTTCAGAGATCCGGTAGAATGCCCCCTGACATGAAGGCGGAGTCTCGGGCTCCAAGCAAGGCCCCCACCTCACTGTGGGCCACGGTTTCTGGTTGGGGAACACCTTAACTGTCTTTGTTACGCTCAGCCCAGAAATTTTAGGTAGGGGAGAACAGCATCAACACATCAACCTATTTTTTTTGGCACACAGGATATCAACAACTAATCAAGATGGCTCATATCTTTATTGTTAGCATGATGCTAACAAACAAACATCTTCTCTGCCTTTCCAACCAAACAACTGTCAATAGCAACAGCGGGCTTCATGAGCCGGACGGGTCCTACATTGTGAGCACAGCAGTGTGAATACGATTTAGGCCGTTTATGGCTGATCTCTGTCTGCAGATCAGTGTTTTATATGTCGAGTCCAGGGAGAGAGAGAGATGAGATACGATAACATCTTTGATCTCTACATGTCTTACGTCTTAAATGTATGGTGCAATACATTTCCTGGTCAATAATTAACTCTTACTCGCTTTTTGTTTTGTTTTTTATTGCACTAAACAGTGTTGGTTTGTGTTTCTTGTTTTTTTTTTATTATGTGCAATAAGTGCGGGTCGTAAAATTTGTAACAAAAAGAAAAGGATTTCTTTTACTTTCCACTTCTTCTCTTCTGCATTCCAGGAGAATTCCAGTGAACCTGTAACACCTGTACTTGTGCAAATAGATATCTTTAAATGTTATCTATCTTATCTTCTTACTGTCGCCCATTATCCTTCGGTAAAATAAGTGGTTCCTGTCCTGACTTACACTTCCTGATCCGCCCTCCCTTCCTCCCATATATCACGATCTTAGAGAAGTATTTCACAAATAGCAGTTCTGAGACTCTTTGTTTGGACATATGGAGTTAATGAGAGGTATGATTGGACCATTGATCTTCTGCCTGGAGCCACACTACCCACCAGAGGACTCCACGAACGTTCTCGACCCGAGAGAGAGGCCACAGAACTATACATCAGTGTGTATATAGTAATAGTAATAGTAATAGTAATAACAGTACCAGACAGAACCTCGGACCTTAAATGGGGATTAGAATTGTTCAGCGCCTCATATTAATAGCTGAAAGTAAAAAAAAACACAAGGCGAAACTGGGTTTCAGAACAAAAGGACAAAATCTGGTAATCTCTTCCCTCCAGAACATAGACTGTATCAAATATGGCCAATAATGGCAAGAACTAGATCTACTGGCCATTTTCCCGTGAAGTGAAGTTTATCATCACTCCTTTGTTTGCTGAAAATATTATTATTATAAGTTCTATAATGAAGTATGTCTAGGTCCATCCATTTTCATGCCTTTTAGCTGAGATCGGGGTCGTACTGGGAGGGGGCTCGACCCGGCAATGCATCAAGAACAAGTACTTGTCAGGTCAGCTTGATCCCTCACAGAGAGCCAACATATTTTCCAAGCTGGACATTAAGAATTCCCACCTTCCTATCTTATCTGCATCTGAGAGGGTGATAGGTGGAAGACAGGCTTCAGTAACTCTCGCTTACAATGAATCCCAGGTTGTGCAAATTCCATCTGGCCACAAACAAAATGCCCAGGGGTCCCCAAGGATTGTTGGAGTTGGAGAACGTTGCTCGGTCCAGCTTCATGCCAGCGTGACCCAATCTCAGAATGAATGGCAGAAAAATCGATTGATGCATTGGTATATATATCCAAGTTTTGAGAAACTTAACCTCATGGCCAGTAGTTCCACCTCTTGCCATTATTGACTATATTCGATACAGTCTATGTCCTGGAGGGAAGAGATTACCACATTTTGTCCTCTTGTTCTGGATCTGGATATTTCTGGATCATTACTACCGCTGTGTACAAAAATGACCCGTGTTTTTTGGTTTTTTTTTTTATTGATATTTATGAATATTTCCATTGCCTTTCAATATTAAATTCTAAAATATGAACAGCAAAGACATGTAAACATGTATGAGAAGGCATGCAGCACAAACCCAGTTCTTTTTCCAACCTTAATCAATATGAACCCAAGGTGACAGATGGGGTCACAAACTATTTAAAGGGAACGGAAATGTCCTTATACAGCAATATTCTTGATTTTAGCTGAAATTATACGCTGTATATGGAGCTGTCACTCCACCAGAGTTTGTCTTGGCGTTCAAAATGATGTTTTGCAACTAACTGGGTTACACACTGGTCTGTGAAGTAGGACAAGCATAGTCATTGTAAGTTCTGAAAAGTTAATGGAACCACCAAAGTCTGTGAGAAGATGCCTCCGTTCTTCACAGAAGACATTTTTTTTTTTTCTACAATTGTTACTGGGAGGTCAAGTCTAAACCGGCAAAAACAAGCAAAAATATTTTAAACACAATTTACAGCATTAGATTCTGGCTAAATTTTCTATTTTCCCTCATTTTATCTGTGATGAGGAGCCCTCCGATATAAGATAAGAGAAGATAAGATTAACCTTTATTAGTCCCACAACGGGGAAACAGCAGATTTACAGCAGCTTTATTTTGTAAATCAGTTTGCACGTATTTTTTCTGCTGTAAAAGTTCAAGGTCTGATAAGTCTTTTGGAAATGTTGATATTTTCCATTCCAATAGTTAAATAGAATAAATAAATAAACATTTCCAAAAACAAAGATTTAAGAAACAAAACAAAAATTAATCAAGATTAATTTTCTAATGAGGCGAAAATGGGCCATGAAGGTACGGGCCCGGGTTCTAAAGGGCTAAGCTATTTGAGGCCGAGTCCAAGCGAAGAACAGAATCACACGAGTTAAGCTGGGTAATAAAATATTATTTATCTGTTATCTACGCTCAGATTATCAATGGAACATTTTTTCGGCCTAGATGAAAGGCACATGTGTGAGTTTCTGTTCGTTCTGGCATTCGCAGACAGTTGAAGAACAAAAGCACAAGAATTTTCATTTGGCTGGGACATGAAGCAAAATATGGACTAACCTTTACTTTTCTGCATGAGTTTGAAAAGCTCAGATGAAATGTGATTAAAGCCTGGCATAAAACGGGAAAACAGAGGAGAGGAGAAGGTACTCACCTGTGATTGGGTTTTATGGTCATAAGCATCCTTCAACCAAATTGGGCAACTCTTCAATGTGAGTCTCCGTGAAATCCAATTATAGATTTCTTCAGGCAGGACTTTGATTAATCCCCCCATAAAGCTTTGTTCCAGCGCTCCGGAGGATGATCATGTTTATTTTGGAGACAATGGACAAGCATTTGATGTTTTGTTTTGTTTTTTATCATGGAGACCAGATTCCGGCACCTATAAAAGTTTCTTGCTCCTCTCTGACATGGGAGTCATAGGTCAACTCTCGGATGAAATATATATTTGTTTTTCGCTGTGGTTCACTGAAAAACCACTAGCTTGCACATCTTTTTTTTTTTTTTTTTACCAGGTGTGTAGGTGGAGGATATGAATCAAAAGTTCTGAACACTCCCTAACTTGCAAAACATAAATTTATTTTGACATTCCGGTACTAAACCGTCATCGGGCGAATGATTTCCGGCCATTGGAAGCGATCTTAAGTAGGGAGATGCTGAATAGCGGTCATCAATCACAATTTACCTGTGCCCTAGAAAGCCCCCGGGGTTAATCAGCAGATAAATATACGGCATTGTTGATCTGGAGATGAATGGAGAATGTCCCTTTGTGCAATTAGGAGAGGAAACACATAACGAATCATCCTTCCAGTCTCAGCCATGAGCAGAAATCCAGTCAAGGAGGACAGAATCAGTTGCTCCCTCAACTAAATCCTTGCTGTCATCATCGGCAGCAAGTGTATATCCCCAATTCCAATATTCCAATATTTTTGTAAAAAAGCGCCCCCTTCAGAGTGAAATATGAACTGTTAGAGTGAAATATGACCGGCCTGTTGAAGACATGGATCTCCTTGAGTCGAATCAAATGCATGAAATATCTTAATAAATCCCACCAATAGTTAAGGAGTTATATACGCAAAACAGCGTTTTTTTTGTAAAAAGCTCCCCCTAGTGAGTAAAAATATGAACTGCTCGGGAAATGTATGATATATTCTTGATAAATCTTTTTCAGTCGACTCATATGCACCAAATTTGGACGTAATCGGACCAACGGTGGAAAGACAATGGTCCGAAACCTATGGAGATAAACCTCCCCTTAGCTACAGAAATGGACCTTTTCTAAAATCAGATCAGTTCTTCCTCACACTGAGGGTTGTTTGGGCGTAAAATGATCCATTGAACAGTAGTAAAAATGATCCATTGAACAATTTTTGAGTTATCCCGTTAAAACGGAAGCTCTGCGGCGGACGTAGCGGCGGCGATGACGATCACATAATATCCCCGACGTTTTCTGGGAAGGCGACCAAATATCTTAAGAGCTACTTATCTTGATCCATATGATGATTGATGAAGCTAACAAGTTTGACATATGTTTGGAGAACAACAAACACATGGGCGGATCAACATTTTCATGGCCACATACCCCCGTAATGTTTTTTGTCAAGGGCGATTAAAAACATTGGCAACGGATTTAAGACATGTCACTCAAAAAAATACCGGGATTCCTACAGAATAACATTATTCTGCTGCAAATGGTGTTTTTCTAAGCCGGAATTCAACCACAAACGTTGTGATAAGCCCCTTTTACAAAGATATCACGCAAAAGTGCGTCAATGGAAACCGTTCTTTATGATACCTTCGTGGGTTTTGCATGGCGGCTCCCCAGTGCTTTTTTTTAAATGCTGAGCCGGCGTTCCGTAAAATAGCATAACTGGTATGATTTACGGCGCTGTGATAGAGAATTGTACCCACTCCTGATTTCTCAAGGTTTCTGTCAGAGCTCCGAATGGAATAGAACAGATTAGAAAGAACTTTATTCTTATTCTATCATTACGGGGTAATTTGGGCATAACAGCAACTCCAACGTTGTAGAGTTTCAATGGAAAAAAGCAAATAAATAATCATCCAAACCTGTGTATTTGTAAAAAGGGATAAATAGACGTGCATTAAATAGAGATAAATAAGGTATAAATGTGACAAAAGAGTCCAAAGTCCAGGAAGGAAATCGGATACAGTTTAAAAGTAGTCCAGTGTGGTTGTGTAAAAGTGTAACTGGTGGACGTGTAGATCTTAAAAGAGATCTTAAATCTTAAAAGAGATCTTAAAAACAAAATTAAACATAAAACTCAGATAAACTCGGGAAAATAGTTTTAGATGACTTTATCTTATCGTGCAAAAAGATTATGCAATGCCTAAAACGCCAGTGTGAAAAGCTTAAAGGAACTTAGCAGGCTAGCTAGCTACGTAGTTGTTCCGCCTATAGCGGTTGCGTCGATCACTTATTGAACTTTGTCCGATAATTGAAGCTCAGTCCCTTAACTGAACTTAGCTAGATAGCTAGCTAGTTGTTCCGTCCTTAGTGGTTGTGTCGATTACTTATTTAACTTTTTCCGATAATTGAAGATCATTACCTTAACTGATCTTAGCTAGCTAGCCAAGCCAGTTGTTCCGTCTTTAGCAGTCCCTTAACAGAACTTAGCTAGATAGCTAGCTAGTTGTTCCGTCTTTAGCGGTTGTATCAATGGCTTATTGCACTTTGTCCGATAATTGAAGAACAGTCCCTTAACTGAACTTAGCTAGCTACCTAGTTCTTCCGTCTTTAGCAGTTTCGTCAATCACTTTTTTAACAGTGTCCGATAACTTTAGCTCGGTCCCTGACATTGCGGCGGTGGAATTTTAGCCGGCTCCACATTTGCAAAACTACTTGGTTTGTGAGCATGAACGGTTTTTTTCAGGAACTGCCCCGGCATCTAAACGTTGTCCAGGTCCAAACTTTACCTATTCGGTTTCATTTCCTTCCTGTGGAGACATTCAGAGGAGGAACTTAACCCAGTTGTTCTGGAGTTAAGCCCGAAGACCCGATGAACTGATGACTTGACATCCGAACTCCATGCTGGGCTGTATGTGTAATGTTCTTTTTTTGTGGAATGCTGTGTTTGGTTCGCCTCAGTTCAACTATCAACTTATCAGGGCAGTGTCTATTTTCCCAAAATCTCCGAGGGTCACCAAGGGGTGGGCTTTGACAAAACTCAGATGAGCCTCGGTGTTATTCTGCATCGCCAGCCCCTGATCCAGATACCATAATTGTCCAGAGGCTTGTAAATCCAGGAATATAACCTTTAGTGAGAGAAGAGATTCATTTTGATAAAAGTGAGCGAAGTTTTAACTGAACACATTGTAAAATTTGTTCTATATTATAATATTATAAAAACATATTCCTATATAAACAATATAACATATTATATTGGTTTATTAGAACTATTCAACACTTATCAGCTTCACTTGTTTCATTCCTGTTTTAATGACAAATATGCAGGACTTTAAAGTGTATTACCTTGTTTATGTTAAAATGATGTAATCCAATTTGAAATGTTATTAAAATGCATTAAAAATGAAGCAAAAAAAAAATGTATTCAGAGACGTTACACAAAAAATTGGGACCCAAAGGAGAACAGGAGGGTTCAATATTAGGCTTAAATACTTTTTTGAGTATTGATATATGTATATATATGTATATATATATATATACAGATGTAATTATTATACATTTTAAACCCACTTTCAAACGCACTTAAATGATAATACTGGCCTTTATTTGAAGGACCCACACATTTTTTTTTAAATTTTATTTAATATATATTTATATTTATCTATTTAAAGTTTAAAGAATGTATTAACGCCTCCTGAATTGTTGGTATTTCTTTACTTCTTGCACTCTAAAAAATAGTTAAACTTAATATTTAACCCTTCCTTCCTGTTGATTCTATGAAATCTGAATACAGACATTTTCAGAATATGATTATTTAAATGATATGAAATGATAGACGCAAGTGGTTAAACTTGAACTCTGCAGTTATTCTTGGTTTTGACCTCGTCTCTGGACTTTTTAAAAACATTTTTTTGACTGTTTTTCTCATGGAGTGATTTCATTGTGTGTTTATTGGATATTGATTTTTGGAGTTTGGACAAGTCATTAAATCCCTCCTCTACATCTGCTCGGCCTCCGTTGTGTTTGTGCCAAAAGCTCTTAACCAGAACACCATAAAGTAGAAGTAGAAGAAAACCAGAAGTGGGGTCAAAGACTTCTTCGTCACGACTCTGTTTAACAGGCAGAAATTCCAGTCTGGGAAAGAATTCCAAACATGCATCTAGCAGCGCTTTGAAAAGAACGCAAAAACTATCAATTATCTTCTATGTTACATGCCGGTTGATCTTTAATCACTGCGAGGAGGGATAGGAGCTCCCCGAGGTTCTGCTTTCTCCACAACAATGAGACATTTTTGTCTTATTTCTGTTATTCTTGAGAAACTTAAAGATAATTAGATAGAATCTTGGGAAAAGTCGTTAATGCAGCTCCAACAAACACGGATTCTAAAGGTGACTAAAAATGAAGACGTCCTATATAGTCTTATAGACGAGTTTAGATAAACATTTTATATCAAGATTGCATGTACATATATATATATATATGTATAATATGCATACTTACATACACATAAATATATATACACAAACATACATACATATACACATACATATATATATATACATATACACACACCCATCTATGTACATTTATATACATATATATATACATATATATATATATATACATATATATATATACATACACTTACATATACACTCAATCCAAAATGAAGAAATAAAAAATACAGCAGTAAATTAAAATAAAGGAATATTTTGCGTGCAAATATGAAGCAAAAGGAAAGAGTTTGAGCTCCAATGGCATCAATAAATATAAAATTGAAATAGTTGCAGATGATTCAAGCTGCTCTTTTGAGTTTTGCAGTATATAATACACCATCAAAATGTGACTCCCTCATCTATGCAGGATGGAGGGGCTTGGAAAGACCCCAGAGACCCGCCTTCATCAGGGCGAGTGAATCTTTCTGGAGTCAGTGGCTGAGATGACTGGGGAGTGTTGGAGAAAAGCGTCTCCAACACTCCTTAAGGTAAAGTTGAGGTGAGGCGTTGGTTGAGACGCTGTAGATTAAATGTCAATCAATCCAATATTTTCCTAGCTGAAGAAAAGTGAGGTGTAAAAAAAGAAGAAGAAGCTGACAGCACATCTTTCATCTCAGGTGGTCTTAACCCCGTGAGATAACTGACAGACTTATTTTCCCAGCTGTTTTCCCAACTTTCTCAAAGGTATTTTTTCTATTTTCCAAAGATAATACTTTGGGGTTCTTGGTAAATAATGTATGTTTGGGAATTTTGAAGAAATACGTGTCTTATAGAAAATATTATTTATTGTATCAACATTTCTGAGAAATCCCGGTTCGTCCGTTATCTCGTACCGGACATCGTATGATTTTAGGCACTTCAATTGTTATGAAAAGCTTGTGGAGCCAGAACTCGTGAAGTACTGCCTAAAAGGCACGCAGAGGGGTACATGATAACAGTAACACCTTATTTTGATTAAACCCCTAGAAACTTAAACTCCTAGAAGGGAGTTAAAAAAACAAACTTTTTTTTATTTTTTAAATGGAATCGGGATCGGCGAACCGCTGCGGATGCTTCGTGTTAACGCTATCTATATATAATTTTTATATATAAAAACTATGTCAAGGATCGTTTTAAAGTGTTAGGCCACATAGACCTTCGCCTGAGGAAGAACTGGATTGATTTTTGGAAAAGGTACGTTGTATGTTTCCAAACTAGGGGGAGCTTTATCTCCAAATGTTTTAGGCGTTCATTTATTAATTGTCCAAAATGGGTCAGATGAATCGACCCATAGAGATCTATCATGTAAACATCATATTTTACTCTAGTAGTTCACATTTTACTCACCAGGGGCAGAATTTTTCACATAAAACACTGTTTTCTGTACATAACTCAAAAACTATTTCATGGTTCGTTTTCAGATTTAATACCAGCCTAGACCTTATTGTGAGTAAGAACTAGATTTAATTTGGGAAAGGTCGGATATATATTTTCGACTCTAGGGGGAGCTTTACTGCCAAATGTTTTTGAGCCTCAAGCGTTGGTCTGATTTCGTCCAAATTTGTGAATATGAATCGACTCAAGGAGGTGTTCCTAGTATATATATATATATATATATATATATATATATACTCTCTTTTGGGAGCTTATTTTTACTGGAAATACTTTGGGAATAACTCATTAATTAACTCACATTTAACTCACATTTAATTAGAAGTGGTTTAATCAGGGGTTTAATTGCTTGTACAACGCAATGGAATGAACTTTTCGCCGATCTACCTTCATACAGACCTAGATTAGCTATTTCTCTCGAACCTGCTGTACTATCCAGCCCCGCATTGAAACCATGAGGACGAAGGAACATTCTGGGGGGTGAGGTTTATGGATTCTTGACAAACAGATCACAAAGGCCGAGTGTGATTTATATGATTTTTAATGTTCTCCTGGTTCATCTCAGAACTTTCTTATCTAACCTTAATTGCACTTCTTGTTCACTAATAAATGCCAGAGTGAGCAGGAGGACAGAGCCACAGATACATTTGAAGATGATTCAGTTATTGTGAGTCTGTCACATGATAACGAGTCCAGACATTGTCCAGTTCTTGATCGGTCTGTCACCTGCTGTGAGGAATCTGGACATATCCGGGAAATGTAGGAAAATAACCCAGATTTCAAGAAGCGTTCTTTAAACCATGAGCTTTTAATCATGAGGAAAAAGATTGTTCATTTTGTTGACAGACAAATCTTTATAGACTCCAAACAGACATTTGAGAACAGTGAAACCTTTACGGGAAAGACGCCTTTTCCGTTTCCACGCAGGTAAAACCATATTCATTTTATTCAGCCTCACAGCAAGAAGGTTTGGGGTTCAAATCCACCTTCTTCTTATGCCTGCGTAAGAAAGGGCGTCAACCCTTGCCCAAGAGAAAGTCCCTGTCGATATTTATAATGAAAAAGGGTTGCAGGAGATTTTCCAGCAGAACCAAATGCCCCGCCAACAATGTGACGAAAGCCGTTAAATCATCATCCGTTTTCGTTAAATGTTAGTCGGGAGAGGCAACCCCAAATAATGCATGAGAGGATCTGGGTTAATGCGTGTGCCAGTAAGTGCTGAGAACGTCTTTAATATTTTATTGCGGAAGCCACTAAGAGATGGGCAGAACCAAAACTTGTGTTTGTGATTACATCGTACGCAATCGGGGTCCAGATCTTCATAAGTTTTGGTTATTCAGGCCGAAATTGAGGAAGTCCATGTGGAGAAGAAGTAGTGTGTGGAGTCTGTGATCCGTTTGAGTGCCTTGTCACCGCCGCACCCCTGAACTGGAAAGGCGGTCACGGAAAAATCCAAATGAATGAAAGTTTATTTTGAATATGTGATGTCGCTGTAGGCTTGTAAAAGTCTTTATTTTGTGCCACGATGCCTCGTTGTTAAACTCGGAACGCCGAGGCTCCTGTCGGCACAACGAATAACGAATGGTCGGGGCCTCTAAACGTCTCATTGATGAACTGCTGCTCAAAACGGAGCCCAGCAGTTGGCCAACCCAGTCCAATCAACAATTCAATCCAGAATTGACCCAGAATTTTCAAATTACAGAATTTGAAAATTTGTTTCATGCATAAACCTTCCTAGTGAAAATATCAATCAATTCATATATTATTTGTAAATTAACGTACCTTAAACCATTTTTTTAGGTCAAAAAATATCATATTTTGCTCTTATTATTCAGATTTTTAGCTAAAAAAATTATGGAAATTCTCAATAGGGGGGTTTCTGGATTAACCTGTTCCATATTGCAGCTATAAATTATTCCAGGTTTTGGATAAATGAAGTCATCACACTTGATTCTGTTTGAGTGGATTGGTTAGCTCTCAGAATAGCAACAGATCCTGGATGTATTATAAATTAAATGTATTATTATTATTATTATTATTTTACCCGGTAGACGTTAGCATCTCCCGGTCAACCTGCCACATCTATGGTCCTTATCTTTGGTATTCATTACATATTTTTTGTTACACATCTGACAAAGAACAGCTGTCTTTCATGTCATAATACTAAAAGATGGCAATAGCCTTTGTTTGCATATTCTGTCAGCTAGCTTTCAGTATTATCATGTTTCCCCTTTGAAATCAGTCAAAGGGGAGCCTGAATAGAGAGGCGGTGCGTCATTCAAGTTCAGAAAATAAGGCCCACCCAGTCCTCTCCTTTTGTCCACGCATTGGAAAAGACAACGCTCCACTATTTGTTTTTGGGCCGAACTGTTTAATTGAAAAGTTTGGAAGGATTCTAAACCTTACCCATCAAATATTTGTTTGTACAGACTTCCACTCATTGAAACGTACATTTTGAATTGTGGCCAGACCAACAGATCAGGGGATCATCGCATAGCACTTCCTGTTTACCAATTGCCTGACCCTTTGCTTTTATCCTTTTAATCTTTTATGAATTTATCCTAATATTGAGACATCAAAGGCCAATTGTGTTCCACTTCCTGTTAATCTATTGCCCCATCTCCATTTACTTTTATCCTTTTACCCTTGTATCTTTTTATGTTATCATTTTATCCTCACATTGTGACATCAAAGCCCAACTGTATTGTTCGATCTCCACATTCTTTGAAGGAGTTTTAGTAGGAGTTAGAAATAAAGACATAACAAATTGGTGAACCTCAGAACCATCTACATGTACGGGTTGTTTTTTGTTTCCGCCACCATTTTTCTTTCTCTCTATCCTCATTAGGTGTTTTTGTTGAGCTCAACAAACTAACAAATGAGGGAAGACTCGTCCACTTTTATCAAACTCGGCATTCTCTCATTTGTTGTCATTGATTCAGCCAAATAGAGAAATTCACCGTCTCTTCATGGGCAAAACCAAAGACGATAAAAACAAACCCAAAATGATAAATCGGTAAGAGGGTTAATAATTCCCACAGTGGAAACTTGGGCATTACCGTAACAGCTCAAACATTTATAGAATGACAGTAGTAAAAGTCAGAAAAAGTAAGGGGGAACAAATAAGCACTTTAAATAAAATTAAGTTTATACACACAATGTTTTATGTACACTCCAAAATGAAACCTGAACACTCTGACCATCGCCCAATGATTTTGTTTTACGGAATTTGTAGAAAAGAGACGGAGGCAGATTTCCAGTAGGATAAAAATAAACTAAATGGTTGAACACTCAATTAAGGTCGGTGTGCAGCAGATGACAAGGTCAGACCAGCGTGTCAGGGTAAGTCCATGCCCCGGTTACAAAGTGGCCTCCACTGCATCCACTCTCCACAGCAGGAGGAGAGGAGGAGAGGCCTAATCTGCCGGAGCAGGGATAAACATGTGGATGTAATCGGACCGTAACAAGCAACGGTCTCAGTGTTGGTTTGGTTCTCTCTGACCCAGTAGAGCGCGTACGTTATCTGCTCTTCAGATAATCTGATAGCCCAACTGGCAGGATAAGTCTAAGTTGTTGAGCTCCTGAAACAGCTTCTGTTGAGGCTTGAGAGTACAAAAGATTTTTGTACTTGTGCATGACTTAAACCAGTCAGCGATTTAGGTTTCAACCCTCCCCTATGGTGACGAGGTCTGGGAAGAGACTGGAAGAATGAAGTCAAGGGTAGAAGCAGCTGAAAGGAGCTTCCTCTGTAGGGTGTCTGGGCTCAGCCTTAGAGATAAGGAGGAGCTCAGATATGTTGATGGATCTGCTTCATCCTACTTTGAAAGGAGCCAGTTGAGGTGGTTGGGTCATGTGATCAGGATGCCTCCAGAACACCTCCCTGTGGAGGTTTTTCAGGCACGTCCAACTGGGAGGAGACCCAGGTTGGACCCAGAACTTTCTGGAGGGACTATATATTTCATCCGGCCTGGGAATGCCTTAGGATCCAGGATCCAGGATGAGCTGGAGAGTGTTGCTGTGGAGAGAGATGTCTGGAGAACTCTCTTATCCTGCTGCCACTGTGACCCGACCCGGATGAGAAGAAAAAAAATGGATGGATGGATGGAATTTGAAAATCCAACTTTTACTATTCCAATTAATAATAAATACGTTATAATAAAAGAAGACAAACCAACCTATTTATATGATATCTGACACCTAATTTTGAGACTCAAACTAAATAATCAGTCTCGGTACGATATATAAAGCATCTATTCTTGACTTTATTAACGGCCCCCGTCTTTCTTACTTACTCTTCCCTACATCTGTTCCACATTAATTCCATTAACGGTCTGTTCCCGCTACCTGAACCTTTATAGAAATAGTCTGATTAAATGATATTAAACCAACCTTAATTGAACCGCTTTGGCCCAGATTGTTCCGTTAGGTTCATTTAAGTCAGATGTTGGACTTGAACCCTGCTTTCCTCAGCCAATACACTTTCTCTTCTGGTAAACAAAGATCCATATTCCCACTTAAGAACCTTGTCCAGAACGAGATTGCATCAGGAGATGAAAGAGTTGAGGCAGAGGGATAAACGAGGGTTAGTCTTTAACAGATTTAAATATAAATAAATAAAGTTGAGGGAACGTTTGGTTTCCTGTGAGTCTAGATAATCCAAACCTCACTCCAATTCAAAAAGCAGTTAAGCTTTTAATGACGCTGTGAATTCATTAATAGGAGGTTTGAAAAACAGCTCGCCATCCAGCGTTAGAAACCGGGGCATTTAAACGAGGGTGCTCTTGCGGTAGGTGGCCCATTTTGATATTAATTTGTCTTGAAGTGCTTTGTAGAGTACAGCATGTGCTCTGGTTTATTTGACTTTTTCTAGCCAAGATCACAACACATGAGGAAAGCGAACGTTTCGCATCGACTGGAAATCCTGGCTTGCAGTTTTAAGGCTTCAACTGCAAACAGATTTATTTTACTGGTGATGGGTTTTTGACATTATTATATAAATGTGAATGAGCGCGGTCATGAATAAGAACCCTGTTGTTGTGTTTGTGGACTGGTGTAAAGCTCCGAGGCGAGGAGCTCGGACATCTTGAAGGAGGGCGGAGCAGGGACGCCGTTCGTTCGTGTCTAAAGGAGCCGGTTGAGGTCGTTCCAGCATTTGATCAGGAGACCCTCTGGGCGAGTCCCTTTGAAGCTTTTCCAGGTACGTCCAACCGAGAGGAGACTCCGACGTTAACCTAAAACTCTCTGGAGGGGCAGTGTGTATCTCATCGGGCTTGGAAAGGCCTCAGGATATCCCAGCTAGGGAGTGTTCCCGGAGAGAGGGATGTCTGGAATGCCTTTCTTAGCCTGCTGCCACCACAACCCAACCCTGGATAAGTAAAGGAAAATGAAATGGAATAGTTAATGTTATTTCCTGCGAGTAAAATAAACATTTTTCTGGATAATCGGGTAGGTCAAACCACCGGGCACCAATGAACCGCATTGTATATTTCAAGCTCAGAATAAAACGTAGCTAACATATTTCCTTCTGTTTGAGTTACTTGCCTGAGGGCGAGAACCAGCCGCAGAGATGTATGAATAATAGTAGTGCTGAGTGTTAACAATTAGTTGAGTTTTATTATTTAAGGCTTTGACCCTACTGTGGAAATAAAGAAAACGTCTTCCTACCCAAAGCTAACAACGTTCTGACCGTTGTTAGCTTTGGGTAAGCGTGAGTTAGAGGTTAGTACGCGTGATGGCGGTTAAGAGTTTACATAAACAAGTATAATTCAAAGTGTTTACTCTTTATTTGGGTAGATGATCCTAACTGTGCATGTTAGGATCATCATTACGTTTATTTGTCATTTTCACGATGTTGATTAACCTTTTATTTGTAAGTCACACGACCGCACGACCCGCACGTCATGCGAAGCTAGCATCCACAATCAAGACATCGTGAACCGTTTGTGTATTTTCATCTGTTTTGTTCACTAAATGAGGCGGTGAAAAGCGCGTCGTCACCTTTAAGCGTCTTTTGTAGATGCTTCCCTCGTCTTGTGGCTTTCGGAGATCGTTTTTCTTAATGCGCTGTTGTTTCTGCAGCGCTCCTGTGTTGTCCGATTGATGAGGTAGTTTCATTTATTTGCCAGTGTTTTATCTATTTGCATGTGTTTTCTTAACTTGCAGTGCGTTTTGCCCCTGTGGGCCACCGTATTGACCTGCAGGTTAACGGAAACAGGATGGAGGTGTGAGTATACTGACCGAAACTTTATTTCCACCTGCGGAGATCAAACCCAAGAATAAAGGAATAATGTGCAGCATTATGGAAACTGTTTGTTTAATTGAAATTCTTCTTCTTTTTTTTTTGAACACCAGATGGTCTGGTGAAGACGGCTGCAGCCCTCATGCGGGGGCGAGTCGCTGACTAATGTTCCCTTCGGAGCGGAAACAAGACTGTATAGCTCGAAACAGTATCCTCTGCAAAAATAAAAGGCTGAAGTTAAGTGATTCATCCTCAAGTAGAAGTGGACAAGCCTGAAAGCAGCATTCAGAAGAATCCACTGAGTCACAGTATGGAGGGGTGACCTCAGATCACATGACGGGGGTGGAATCATCACACAGACTCGCTCTTCACCGAGGTGACACTGAACACGAGCTCTCAAGAGCCGCTTGTCTGATCCCCCGAGCCCCCCGCCTCCGTCACCTCCCCTCCCACAGAGGTGATGCATCTGCCTCTCTATTACTGTCTGTATGTCTGAAAGTATTCTCTTCAGTCCCTGCACAAGTATTTTTCATGCAACGCCGTTCCTTTTCTTAATGCGGTTTTTGCTCAACTTTTTTTTCATTGGGTTCAAAATTCTTACATATGTCTATATTTCTATTAACCCAGCCATGAAGGGGGCACAAGCCGGTCAACTTTCAGTGTGTCAGCAAGGGCATCCGACGTAAAACGTATGCCAGAGAAATATGCGGAACACGAAACTGATTTCCAAATCGGATCGATCGGGAACCGGGTTAACGATGAAGAAAGGCAGCAGGCTGAGGGTGAGAGTAGGAACTTTAATTGTTGGCTCAATAACAGGAAATGGTAGAGAAGTAGCTCATATGATGGAGACATCAAATGTGAAGGGGGAGACAGGTAGGAAGGTGTCGCATCTGGGCAAAAGAATAAGGATGCTAAAAAGGAAAGTTTTAAATCCTTTTTTAAAAGTCTCAGTCGTCTGTGGAGCCCTCAGATGGTCAGGGAGGGCATTTCACAGACAAGGGGCAGCAGAACAGAAGGCCCGATCACCCATGGTGCTGAGCTTAGTCCAGCAGCTGAGGTCTGTGGGGTGAGTAGTTCCTTTAGGTAGGGGGGTGCGTTACCATGGATACACTGGTGGGTGAGGGGAGAGATCTTGTAGAAAATGAAAATGATGACTAATGATTAAAGAAAGATGGGAAGGATGTGCAGCAGGTTAGGGTGCTTAATGATAGATATAACGAGAGCTGCATGACAGCGATGAGGTGTTCAACAGGTGTCATGGATGGTTCAAAGTGGAGGTGGGACTGCCTCAAACATCGGCCCTGAGCCCCTTCTTGTTTGCTGTGGTGATGGACCGGCTAATAGATGGGATCAGGCAGGAGTCTCCATGGACTTTGATGTTCGCGGATGTCATTGCGACTTTGTGAGGGCAAGGAGCAATTGGAAAAAAACCTGTAAAGGTGGTGGGGGGGGGTGTGCGCTGGAGGGAGGAGGAATGAAGGTCGGTCGCAGAAGGAAAAAATAAATGTGTGTGAAATGAAAGGGAGGCAGTTGCAACGACGAGGATTAGGGATCTCGGTGAGAGCAGCTCTGTTTAGAGACGCCGGATCTGACCAGAAGACAGGAGGAAGAGCTGGTGGTGGCAGAGTTGAAGACTCCTTTGGCAGTGACGAAGATGAAAAGGTCTAGACAGGAGAACATCAGAGGGACAGCCCAGGTCAGACGTTAGTGGATCTACTGGAAGAAGGATGCTGGAGATGGAGCTGCCAGGAAGTAGAAAAAGGGGGAGACCAGAGAGGTGATTTCTGGTGGTGTGAGAGGACATGCAGTCGGTTGGTGTGGCAGAAGACAGAGCAAGATGGAAACAGATGATCCGCTGTGGAGACCCCTAAAGGGAACAGCCAAAAGAAGAAGAAGAAGAAGATTTCTATGTTTCTATCTCTCATTTATGTATTTATCCTTTTTTGTTTATTACTATTTTGGATGTGTGCTGCTTCTTTTCTTCTCTTTTTATCTCTTTACATATTAGAAATAAACATTTCAATCAATCGTCACAGAGGCTATGGAGTAGTAAATAACTCATCTTTCACAGGGAAGGTTTTTCCATTACGGATATGCAACTCGAGATGACAAGACAAATAAAACTCAAGGGGACGTCTTCTGCCAAGAGAGTTAATGAATCCCACTACGGCGGCACGGCGACTCGCCCCGCTCGGCCTCTGATTGGCCCGGCAGGACGACGACATTTCTCACGCACTCCCTCCACCGAAAAGAACCTCAGCTACGTGAGAAGCGTCATTGTCCTACCGAGCTAATCGAAGGCAGGTAATGGATTCGCCATAGTGGGGGTTGTGAAAAACCGGATCCATACCGTCTTCTACGTGAGCCTCGGAACCCAATCAGCCGTTCTCCTCCCTCCAAATCCATCCGAGGGCGTCCGAGTTCTCCGCACGAACACACATGTAAACACATAGGGGAAAAAAACAAGCAGCGGCGCTCACATAACCTCTTCCTCATCTTGTTGGCAGAGGCAGTGATCAAATTGATCCAAAAATATTTTTCCACTGCAACAGAGAAAAAATCTTGTGACACATCAGACGGCGTTGCTTCAGAGCAGCTCCATTTGAAGTCAGCAACATTAAAATGCCTTTCCCTTTGGAAGGCAGCGCTTCAAATTGGGATCAGTATGTGTGACCAAATAATCTGGACTTAAGATCAACTTCAGGACCGTTGGTTATTCATCAGAGGAGACTAGTGGCTGGGGTTGTGACCTTAATTCATTTTGTCGCCTCCCTGAGCTACCGCTATTTTTATTTTCCCAGGAGCCTCTCTGGGCGACTGGGGGAACGCTCGACTCCCTTGTGCCTCAAAGAAGAATCGAATGCAGGTAGTTAAGGCGTGAGTGCGTTGTTGGATACGACGCTCAGAGGAAGTGAGAGTTGGCCGGAAATGATCCGATGAACAAACAGCTAAAACGATTTTTCAGGTGACTGGACTGAACTGGAAGGTTTATTTCTGGGGGCAATTTTGTGGCGAAGACATTGATGTATTGATGTATTTCATTACGACGGATCCATTCAGTGAGAAAACCACGATGATATAAGTGTCACTTATATCATTTTACAAGAGGTGAGTTTCACTTAACCGGCTACGACAACATGTTTTTGAACAAACGTGTACAAAGCCGGTTCGGAACATATCATTGCATTTTCTTGTAGCGAAATCGAATCACTAAATTACATTTTGCGTCTTTCTTTTTTACATTTTCGACTTTGATTTGGGGAGGCGCGGATAAAGGGAGATCTGTTCTCCTCGGATTTGAAGGAAAGAAAGAAAATAAGTTGATTTACTCTCAAGAGGAGGCAAAAAACAACAACACATTCCTTAATATTAGGATGATATTGACATGGCGTGAGGTTAGGAGGGAAAAGTCCTTCAGCACTTTCATGAAAATCGCCGCTGTGTGATTGACTTGTGAAAACGACGAGATCAATCTCGGGACATCAAAGCCCAGTGGGAGACGTTCTGCGACACGAAGGTGAGGCGGTGCTGGGAGACCTCACACGAGAACAATCAAAAAGAGCGATCCAATTTTGTCCTCTTATGCCATCATCTGTGCAGGGATGGGAAATAACGCGACTAATCACAACTCTAGTGCTGAAGGTCTAATTAGCCAATCGGCTGGAAGGATTCTGCTGTTGACCAGTTACGCTTTGTTTGTGTAAGAAGAGGTTAACCCCGTGCCGCCAGCAACTGGGACGTCTTCTCTGTGTCCCTGTTGGTACTCCCACTCCTCTTTCATAGTCTTCTTCCTCTACTTGTCTCCTCCTCCTCTTCCTCTCCAGCTACAGCGCTTCTAAGGGGGGCCTTCTCCATTTCCCTCCTGCCCAGAAAAATCAATATTGGGAGGCGGCCTAAAAGACCTTTCACAGGAGTATTACAGCACAGCCCGGCACTCCGATAAGCCTCCTGTTACGTCCTCTCGGGACGGGGCTGGCCAGGTTGGAGCGGCCCACCTGGGGGGGAAGGCATTCTCCTCTGGCTACAGGGAAGCGCGCCATAAAGGGCAAGACGTAGATCACAAGTCTATTGGTGTGGGCTATTAGTAACCTTAGAGCCTCTGACCTGTGACTAGGGTCCTGTGCTGCTTCCCACACACACACACACACACACACGCACACACACACACACATACACAGACAGAGTGGGAGGGGATATGCACGGGGGAAAAAAGTATAATTTATGACAATAAAGAGCTCTGTAATGAGTCGAAGAGAGCCACTCATGCGTTTTATGTGCTGTTATGTACGCACTAATGACAGAGAGCAGGCAGGGAGCGGAGTTCGCAACCTTTACATCATGACGCCCCGTCACTGCCTTCGCCTGTTATCGCGCCGTTATTGCCTTCCCTCCCACAGGCAGACTTGTGCACATAAACCAAAAGTCAGACAACCGCATTTCATTTTGTAATGGATGAGGAAGCAAATGTGAGAGAACATTCTGAAAGCGCCTGTGGTTTCTGGAGATTCACACGGTCCAGTGAGAAAGTGTCATTACAAGACATTATAAGATTTCTTATTCCCATTCCAGCTCACGAGCTTCCAGCAGGAAAGATAATAATAATAATAATAATAATAATAATAATAATAATAATAAAGGGTATATGATAATATTAATATCTATTTGGACTATACATACAGAAAAAGTCCACGGCTTTCCGTTGTGTTTTTGTTTTTACTATATCACTATATAAGATCTAATATTTCCCCTGTTACATTTTGTTTTTTAATTAAATCATCTCGAATACTTCAAACACAGAGAGAAATGTCCAATTTATGTTTTTTGGGGCTGACAATGTGTTTCTAGGATCGAGGAAAAAGGGGAATAATTTTACTTATAATATGACTTAATGACTTAATCCACATTCATGCCCTTAATCACTGGGCGGTTTCTCTTTTAATGCTACTTCCTGCGTTATAAAACACCTCTTTTTGTTTTTATTGGTTTCGATAAAGAAGAAATCAGTATCAGCAGATCAATCATTTACAGGCTAAATATAGCAAAATAAGTTTAAATAGCTCAGGCGGATAAATACAGTTTTTTTTTTACCATTCAAGCTACTTTTAACTACTTTTACTCTAATATATTATTATATATATTATATATATGGTATGTGATGTGTTTTCTTTTACCAAGAGGAAAACACATCAGACACAGAGGACCAAGAACTTTGTCTTCTCTTCAGGTTTAATTTGTGACTCTTAAGATGCCGCCGACACCAAACCTCAGGAAACGTCATTGAGGTCCGCTCAGAACCGTCCAGATTAGCCAGTGGCATTTTGTGATGGCGATCTGTGGGGTTGATTAGCCGCTTTCAAGCCTCGTGGCTCAGGGGTATTTGCTGAGAGAAAAACATCCAACCTACGGTGAAGCTAGTAGCGGCTTGTTGAAGCTTCCGCGGCTGTTTTGGTTTCTCAAATACCTTGAACCTGCAGCGTGAACAGGGCCAGATGGATCCCCTCCAACATCGGGAAATCCTAGATAGAAAACATCTTCATGTTTTGAGGAAGCGTTGGTGCCGTTCCAAAAGGACGACAATCCCAAACACCCTCAAAGACGTGGTTCAACATAAAGTTCTGAAACATCACACGCGCAGATGCCCGATTGGAATCTCTTAGAAAAATCTGTGGTGGGATTTGTGGAAGGCGGTTGCAGCACAGAACCCAAGAATAGAACAGCGCTGGAGGCCTTTTCGCCCCTGAGGAAGGGGCTAAGATTACTCAGGAACTCTGCCGGACGCTGATGACTGGCTATGCATCATGTTTGCAGCGGGTCACAGGAGCAGAGCGGTCCCCTCTGCAGAGAACTGGAGGAGCTTCTGGTTGAAGGCTGCAGAGATCAGCACACATTTAGCATTTAGCAGCAGATTAAAGATCAAAGTGTAACATCTATTATATTAAGCAATTTACGTTATTTTCTGCTTCCAAATATAAACATGTGGCGGAGAAGTTTGAGCCAAGGACTCATTTGAGATGAAAAGATAGGGCTTATGTGGTTTTAATACAGGAGATGTCATGTGATTAATCCACTTAGTGATTGTAGGCAGCTGAGATTAATCAGGATTTATTGTGGTATGAACTAAATGGCACCCTTGGGGGAGTGAACGCATGTTTTTATTTATTACCTCCGCCAAGGGGGATATTGTTTTCACACCTTTGTGTCTGTCTGTTTCTTTTTTTATGTAAGTAAGAAAGAAAACGGAAAAATGAATGGACGCATTTGCGTGCGATTCTACCCAGAGGTGAGTTTTGAAATCTCCTACAGGTTATTTGTTTCCCAGCATTTACAGTAAATGAAATAAAATAAAATAAGACGCCCTAAGAGTAGTGACGTCACAATGTGGCTAATCATTCCTTTGATGTTCCTTCGGGCTGGAGCCGTGGGCTCTGTGGGCTGAACAGAGACGCTGAAGTTGAAGGCGCGGGACACGAGCGGCCGTAGATTACCTGAGAGATACTTACAGACATTGTCGAAGTTGTCGGTGGATTTAGAGAGGAGGATTGCGTATTTTCTCGAGTATGTTTATTAATTTAAATGAATAAAGCAGTAATTCTCTTACCCTGTGACCAAAAACGTTTGATGATGCGGACGTGGTTTGAATAGTTTGCTGATAAATGATAATTATAGCATGTTTTTGTCAACTCAATTTAAATTTTGGTTGAGCGAAATTTCAGAGGAGACGCGTGGCTACAGATTATTTGCGAGATACTGAGAAAGTCGAGTTTTCAGTCAATTATGAGGCTGGCAGTAACTCAGACATTTAATGGAGAAATCTGCATGAAATTTCTCTGTAACCGCTCTCTGGGTGTTTTTTTGGCTAGTTCTTTCATGCCGCTGGTTCGCAGCTCCATCCGCACATCATCTCCACCTAGTCCTCGCAGGTTCATCAGCCGCCGCCACCAACAGCGTCCCCGACAGCTTTTCTGTCTGACTAATTATTACATTTCAGTAATTAACATCGTCTTTACTTCATTCCGTCAGTCCGGATAGAAATATCACCAGCGAGGTTGCTTTTCACCACCACTTATCTTGATCAGGGAGTTGGAACCTATCCCGGCTGACATTGGGGAGAGAAGCGGGGTGAACCCTCAGACATAAATATCAATAGATACAAATGCACTTCATTCAAATACACGAAACAGTCGCCATATGTCCATCAGCTTCAAAGCCGAGTCCCTGACTGTTCAGTTTGGACACTTTATTTTTGGGCTGTGGCTCCGAATTAAATACTTCTCCAAATTGATTCCTTGTGAAATGTGGTTTGTCAGACGGAGCAGTTTGCTTTTAATTATTCTTCATAACTTCCTTAATCTAGAGCCGATGTAAAAAAAACAAACCCTGCAGCATATTAATCTTTGCCTGAGACGAGGCACAACTGGAAGCAAATACTTTAAGCACAAAAACAAACTCCTTTTTGAACACATGTCCAAGGCCCAGTTATGGGTCCATAAGGGACTTATCTATCAAGTGGATTTGCAGAAGAAAAAAAGAAGAAGCTAGAACACTGCGGTCCAAGTTCAAGTTTCTTGCTGTTGCAAAAGGTTGATACATGCTCTCCCTTTGTTGTTTTGTGCAGCTGGGAGCCATCTTCTTCTTGCAAGAGCAGGAAAGCTTCTGGCTGTGAAGCGGAGATCAGGGACATTATAAAAGCCCGTGTCGGAGAGCGTTCTCAAGCCCATGTTTACAAAAGTGAGACAACTACTTATGCAGTGGCTGCTTGGGGATTTGGGTCATTTCCTGTACGGGTGACATGTGCTGAGTTCGCAGCGATCCCTGGGTTTTTCGAAATGCCCTGTGGAGAACCCTATCCACTGGGAAGGATCTATCCGCGCATCGTTTTTTTCCCTTCTCTTTTCTTTCTCCACCTGTGTTTGGATTTGAGTTCGTACAACTGCTCCCGCACACCTGTGTTCCGAAGGTACTAAGTCACGACATGCTTGTTTTCCTTCTTATCTCGCACACTCTGGTGATATAATCAATTGTGCAGTGCCTTCAATCACCCGTGGACGAGGTTGTTTTTTCAAACAGACGTTCGGTATTACGCTTGGGTGCAATCGCGACCGCTATCAGTTTGTGCTATCAGCTTCTTCAAACAGTTCTCAGGGGAAAGCACTCTGCGGACTTTGTCCGCGGGCTTGACGTCTTGGAGCTGTGTTTAACGTCTAGACTCCATAATTTAAGAAGCAATGGAGTCACTCATCGTCATGGGAGTGACTTTTCCTTCCGATCCCTCTTCCAATAATTTCCTCTGTCCTTAGGCTGCCAGCGCTTTGACAGTTTAGGACCTGGGTAAGCCTGGAACACAGCTGAGGCTCACATTGTCCATAAGAATGCTGGAACTGAACTGGCTGCAGGCGGGTAATCATGTTTTGGGTCACGTCTCACACTGGGCCCAAACACATGCCCTACTGCCTATTCACTTTAAACACAATCGCCCATTCATCATCAGAAGTCTATGAACAATCGACTTCTCCCAGTTCTCCTGTTGTTTCCTGGTGGAGCAGATGAAATCATAACATCCTTCAGGAATAATGTACGTCTTCTGGTATCTACGAGACGAAACCGATAAAGCGGCCGAGTTGGAGCCGTACTTAAAAAACAAACGGCCCAGTTTAGCATGTTGCGGCATTTAAGAAGCACTTGAAAGCATCAAAATTCTTCAGCACCATCAGATGGACGGGTTCGGTCCTCCGGTTGCTAGGAGGCTAACGTAGCGTCTCAACGCTAGGAGAGGTTCACAGACGGGTGTGGGAATGCATGGGTGACACCTTGAAAAAAATTAAAATGGATTCATTCATTATGAATTAATTGGAACAAAGAACATACAATTTGTTTGGAGGGGTTTATACAAGTTTTTTTTTTCCAGGCCTGAGGAATGTTTTTTTTTTTTTTTCCAGTTTGAGCTTTTGAAGCGACTAATTATAGCTCAGAATGTTTTTGTCCATCCAGCTGTAGTCAAGGCCTGCATGCTAACGTGGCTTTGGGTTTCATTATGGAGGGATCTTTAATAGAATCCATATTTCCTGTTTTAAAACTTTGCTATGCAAGATACTCGTCATTGTCATTTAAGACATAAAGTAATGGTTTCATTGTTGAGAAAAACGATGATTTTTTTTTTTTTTGGATCCCTTTAAGGGACCAAGGATAGAACCCTGGGGGACACCACAGGTCAAATGAGCCACCGAAGAGGAGGAGGAGGCATTAACCACGCCAATGGAGGAAGTCCTATTCAATTTTTTTTTGGTATATTAAAGCATAGAAGGAGTTACTAAACGGAATTAAGTAACTTGATACAATCAGAAAAGTCTCAGAAAGGTCAAATAGTTTTCTAGAACATTCTTTACCAAAAGGTTGCCCTAATCTAATTAAATCCACGCCACACAAAATAGCTTCAAACATTTTTTTTTACAGTTTAAAAAGATGCTGGACCAAACGATTTGTCCTTTTAAAGTGGATTTCAGAGTGTCTGCGATGTTAAGTTAATAAACGTCCCACAGAAATAGAACATGCTAACGACTCGGTGATGTCATCAAAGGGTTAACCAGTTCAAAGGAACACAAGATCCAACGATGGAGATTTGTCGTTCGTACCGTCTTGCCAGAAAACACAAACCGAGTTAAGGAAAGTAAGATATGCGACCGTGGTTATTTTTAAACGTTTAATGTTGCGTAAGGGCAATAAATAAAGTTTTGTATTGGATTTGTAGTCCCTCTGCTATAATTGCGTTATCTCTCGGGCGATTTTGACGCAGGGAAGGGGCGTGGATTCTAGATTGGATCTACCAGAAAAGGCAAAACAAAAACAAAAAACTCTCTTTCTTGATTTATGTATTAGTTTAATACAAGCAAATTCGGTCCCGTGTTGTCCTCTCGGATCTGGAGTGAGAAAAAAAGGCCCTTAAAAGCACATCGGCAAAGAGTACAATCCTTGTTCGGAGGAGCACTGACCTTAAAAACAAACAAACAAAAAAAGAAGAGGATATTTTTTGATCACATTCTTAATGCAATTTGGTAATCCAGACGCTAACGAGTTTAATTACTCTACAGAGCTGGGAGCTTGTTTGCAAGAGATCCATGTAAAAAACAACAACCAAACAATCGAGCGAACAGTTGGATACATGTACTTTATTCATATCTCATATATGTTTCTTTACATTTATACAAAAATACAGAATACAGTAGAGTTTTCACCCAGAATAACAACCGGGCAATAATTATATTTGCTTTTTTGGCACCCAGACTTATTTCCTGCCTAGAGCCATTTTAATTTAACCTCTGAAGTGGGCTGGACCGGCTCACTTCTGAGACCAAAAGCACTGTTCCGGGGTCTTCACCTCTGCCCACCCTCTGACCATACAACATCCGACAGGAACTGTAGTTTTAGGGCCGCCGTCTCCACTAATGCGTGATATTGCTTGGTCCATGCAACCGGACATACAGACTGTTTGAGGCTCTCGCAAAGACAGGAAAATGGGAGACCATGTCGTTTTCATTTGTTCACAGCTTCGACCTGTTGCAGCTCATAATATTCATAGACTGCGTGTAAAAAAAAAAAAAAAAAAAAAAAAAGAATGAAAGAAAGAAAGAAAGAAAAAGAAGACGTGATATACGTTTTGGGGGTTTCGTTTTTTCCCCCCGTGTTTGGCTGGACTAGCCCGTCTCCGTCGGAGTACTAGGAGATGGGTGGAGATGCAAAAACCTAAAGATGATTGAGGAGATGGGTCTCGGGTCTAAAGCGTCACAGATAGTATGATCCAATATTGTTCCAAAAATGCATCTTTGAATATTAATAATCGGGTATAAGCCTTAAAAAAAAAAAAAACGGTACTTCACAGCGCTGCTCATTTCCGATGCTTTTACTAGAAGTTTTGTTGCTGTGGCTACTCGGACACCAATGTGGTATAGTTTCTCTAACACAGACTTGGCTCTTAAATTGCCATAAAGAATACGGCGAGATTAAAAAACGTCACCATTAATAGTAGAGCAAATTTTTTATTTTTTTTTTATTTTTTTCTTGAAAAATGCATTTTTGAACGAGAAATGAATATCGCAATGAAGAATACGTTACCACACCAAGGAATTTCCGGCTATCGATGCCGAAAGGTACTGTCTCTTTAAACTATTCAAACACCAATGTGGTATACGTTTTTTTTTTTTTTAAAACACACATTCAGTTCTGCACAATATACTCTTGTCTCCTATTAGAAAATATCCCATCATATTGTCCCAAATACACATAAAATAAGCGGAGTTACCAGTTGAAGTCTTTACTAAAGGTTACAAAAGCTAAAATTGAATGTGTGGCGATAACATCAAAACCGACGCTGTGTTTTTTTTTCTTGTTTTTTTTTTCTCTTTTTCCAAAAATCCAAATGCTTTGATTTGACAGACGAAGCCAACTATCGATAAGAGTACTTGACTATTTCTTTCTTTAAAAAGTAGATGTGGGTACCACCGCATTTTTGGGCTGTTTTGGTGAGATCATTACGACCATCTCTCCGCTTTTTTTTGTTGTTGTTGACATTTACGCACAGAGTCGACCGCACGAATCAAACAAAGGCACAAAACCCAGAATGGACACGGTAAAATGTAAGACCACAAACATGATAGAAATACTCAGACTAGACACAGAAATGGATGTTTGTGACCCGTCACTCTGTCGTCGTCAGCTGTTCACTGCAGCCTGATGGGAAAGGTCACAGCCAGCGTGCCCTGCTACCGATTTTTCCCTCAGTAACTCTCTTGATAATAGTCTCTACCCTCATCACCAATGAACTGCTCTTCTTCTTCTGTTTTGTTTTTCGGGGCGAAGCCCCCCCCGTGGGAGACAACCCCCTTTTGTTTGCTCGCTTAAACCCTTTTCATCTCGCAGCACTGAAGAGACCTATGACCAACGGAACGTGGAGCTCCTCCAGCTCCGGACCTGTCAGATCTTACGCCGAGATGAAAGGAGGGATTTCAGGGAGGGGCACATTGATGTAGCGTCGGAATGAGCCTGCGGGGGGGTTTTCTGCAAATGGCTGTACTATAATTCCCTGCCCTCCGTTCGGATCTTAATGAGAGAAACATCCCGTATGCCGGGGAAAACGAGTTAACCCCTTGTGTGAGAGCTCTATGCGTGAAGGAGAACACAGTGCGCCTCCTTCGACAGTGTATTATGGTGCAACTTTAAGGCAAAACAATTGAGATTCAGATCTGCGTGGCATTCCCAAGCGGTGAGCTTTTGTGGATGGAAGGAGAATGTCTTTGAATTTCATATACAGTGGTGTCACACGTTGACATTTCATTTGCACCTAGCATCTCGCTAAATGATGAAACAAACTAGGAGAGACCAGATTGTCTGTGACGGATATTTGCTGCGCAGAAAACAGCTGTGGTTCTGGACAAAGGCCGAACCGGTAAGATCGGTTTTACGCCATGTGTGAACGGTCTAAAGCCGGGCTCACACTACAGGAGAGATCGGTCGCTTCAAAACCCAGTTGGCCTTTCCTGCGAGAAGATAAATCCGTTCTGGAACTTGCGTTCAATCCAGGTTATCTGGTAGCATGAGGCATTTACAAATCGGGTCTTCACCCTCCGATCTACTCATGCCTCATGATTTTACACAAACGTTTGATTTTGTTACGTTTATAAAGCAACGTCAAACATTTTAGCCTTTGAGGCTAACGTCAGCACACTACTAGCTAGCGCGCTACTGTCGACAGGTATTAAAGCGAAACAAGCTGAAATCCTACGTTTCTTTCTGAAAGCTACACAGTTTGGGTTTGAAAGTGTTTATCCATCCTTTTCCTCCTCCGCCGTCGCTTCCTCTGTTTCCTTGTTTCCTCGCTGCAAAGTTAGCCGATTGCTATGGCAGCCTAGCTTAGGTTTGTCAACGTTACCCAGATTGCATCATGAGAGCCTCAGACTCTGGTTACTTAACGATAGATTTAATCTAGAATGGTCAATTGTGACTTTCTTGACTAAAATGCCTTATTTTATTTTTTTTTGAATCTTTGCAGTTTCAATGTAAACTGGAAAAACGAAATTCCTGGTGAAAACGGTGACAACAAAAACCCCATTTCCACACAGCGCCCATTACATTACGACTATGTTGTATTACTCGGAGACTCTGTTGAGTTTATTAACCCTTTAAAGTCCTCACCAAGAAAATCAGAAACTACAGAAAATGTTTTGTCTTTTTCTTTGGGGGCATTTATTAATTTAATATCTTAGAAAATGTCAACTTACCTAAAATGTCTGACTTATGAAATGATTTCATGATAAACTTTTGCGTTTTATGGATTAATAAAGCTCAACTATGTGGTAAAGCATATTTTTGGAAAACTATATCGACTTTTTTCATTATATCCTGTCACATAATTCTGTTTAGTAAGTCCTTTCATCTTTTAATATGCGAAAAGGAAAAGTCCTACTTGCCAAACAGGACTTTGCTCAATAACCATTGTTAATGCCTCCGCCTCAGGCTCCTTCGATATGTGGTGTCCACCAGGGCTCCACCCTTGGCCCCTTACTGTTTAGCATGCATGCCGCCACTGGGTCTTATTATGAACAGAGACCCGGTCAAGTGAGAGACTTTTTTCCACCAAGAAATAGGGACTAGACTCAAAATGTGCTCAACCAAACGGACTAAGCCGCCGTACATACTACAGCATTTTCGGATTTTCACGACGCATTCCTGGCGGTGCCTTTTTTATTTCTTTTAAACGCAAAGACTTAACAATAACCCTCCTCATATGTCCATAAGAGAAAAACCGTCATCTGTTGTCGTGCGGATTAGGTTTTTTTTTTTTTTTTTGAAAACTCCTGTAGCGTGAGCTCGATCTCGCGGGTCCGTTTTGCTATTTTCAACTTACCAGTCAGAATTTGATACCTAGGTTCTGAATGCACCTGTGAAAAAAAAAAATGAAATGAAAAAAAACTAAAGGAAAATAAAATCATGCATCCACAGTAGTAATCCCTGATACTCCTAACTGGAAAAGTCTCTGCAGATTTTCACCGGTGGAAATTTTACACGCAGCAGCATATTTGTTTTCGATGTGTATTTTTCTCGATGTAATCCATTCACACAGCCTTAATCAACCCGGGACATATACACACACAAAAAAAAAACAGCAACTCCATATAAGGAAATGTAACTTGTTCAGGAGTGTGCGTTTTTTTTGTTTCTTCTTTTTTTTGTGTTTTGTTTTGTTTTGTCGTTGCATTTACTCTATGTGTTAATATACAGGTTAAATCTAAATGTGACGCATTAGTAGAGGTGCTCTTAAGTGATTAAAACATTTCATTCTTTTTTTTTTATCAACAACAGCAGCTCATTTGCCACCGCCAATAAATAAATACATCATACATCCCCCTGGGTACATGCCTCAACCAGACCATGTGACTACATCCTGGAACTACAATGATTAACATTATGTTCTTTGGGGGGGGTGGAAACCCCAAACTAAAAGCTGATGAGGGTGTGATTAACATGAGGATCACCAGAGGTAGTAATTCATGCCTCAGTTTAAGACATCACCAGTGCCAGTCCAGTCTCTGCTTTGCCGTTTGACCATAACCTGGTGGGTCCAAAAAAACAACACAGGCAGACTGTAGCAACCTGCTGGGGGAGAGGGAATGTTTATGATGCAGCAGGTTCTGATAGATGATTGTCTGGAGCCGGAGAATCCAGATGAGTGTGGCATGGAATGGAGGTCGGGGTTGGGGGAAAGGGGGAGAGGGGGTTATGGGATGGGGAGACCTCTGCTAAAATCTCAGTCTTTTCCAAAAGCACGGCGCTTATGCAGTCTCACAAGAAAGGCAAGCTTATCCAGAAGGTAGCAGTGGATTTACCGGAAGAATCATTCTGCCGTCGCCGGTCGGGAGAGCAGTCAAAAACAGGTCTTCTACCTCTGAGAACTCGTTAGGGAATTCAGCTTCATGTTCGTTTTTTTGGGGGGGGTGGGGGGTGGGGGTTCATTTCATCACGTTCGGACGCCAACAGCAGGATGGAGTTGAGCCCTGCGGGAAACGAAGCGAAGACATGCTTTCAGTGGCAGGCGCCTCTCCTCTTCATCGGCAAAAGTGTCGTCCAAAAAAGAAGAAGACTAGTTGTTGTTGTTGATCGGGATAAACGTGGCATGAAGGGTCTCACCGAATTAACCGAGGAGCGTGGAAGGTTGGAGAAATTACACCGTTTCGATGACGTTGAACTTGTTCCTGAAGTAGAACAGAAAGCAAAACATTAGCCACGCCCCTCTCCGCACAGCTGATTGATCAGTGACAGCTAGGCTACGTTCTCGATACCGGGCCGAGGGGACTCCAATCGCATTTCTTGCTTTAATCTGACGCAATTATGATTCTTTCAGGCTGTTTGAACTTTAATGTATTTTTCCAGATCTTATCTGAGTCACTACAAAAAAATCTGAGTCAAATACAAAAAAAATCCGACACCATATCTCGTAATTACGAAAAAAAAAAGGATATCCTTATTGCAATAAAAACGATTTCCTAATTACGAGACACGGATCTCGTAAATTTCGGAGAAGGATCTTGTAATTGCGAGAAACGGATCTCACCATTTGGAGAAGAGAATCTCGTAACAATGAAATACAGATCTCGTAAATACAAACTCGGGATCTCGTAAATACAAACTCGGGATCTCGAAAATAGGTAATCGGCATCTGGTAAATAAGAAAAAATATCTTGTAATTACGCGATAAGGGGGCTACGTTTGTTTTATCTGTCCTTTCACCGACTGTATGACACGGTCGTGTTTTGCCAAGTTATCGTGTTTCATTAGTATTTTTCACCGTGAACGAACTTGATCCACTTATTACGTTGGGAAACCGGATAATTGTAGCTTGTTTACTAAAATCGTGAACATGCCAAGCATATCAAATAATATTTAAACTTCTTCGTTGCTCCAGAAGAATGACGCTTTCTCAGCTTCCTAATGCGCAGCTGTCCGAAATCAGGATAAAATGTATTCATCTTCCAGCATCCTGACGTTTATAAACGCGTAATAAACATCATCATCTCCTCTTCATCTCGTAATTACGAGATTTTTTTCTCGTAATTACAAAATAAGGTAATAATTTGGTTGATGCAATGCGTTTCCGTACAAGATAACCAAATCCTATCGAAAATGTAACGATGGCTCAGTGAGCTTAACAGAGACACAGAAGTGGAATGCGCAGAAAGCGACCGGGTACAGAATATTTGGGAGATATTCAGAGTGTTTGTTGGAGTTGTCAGTAGATTTAGAGGCAGGCAATAACTCACAATAACAGCACATTAATTGAGAAATCTGCATGAACTGTTTCTGAACCTAGGTTATTGAGTTTGTAGTTGTCTAGTTGTGGCTACGTCTTATTTTACTTTCTTTCCTACAACTTCTACAAAGTCTGTCATTCTTAAGTGCTCCCGCTTTAGTTAAGCTCTAATACATATGACTAGTTTCTTAATTCGTTTTCTAAATCGGCGAAAAGGCTACACTTTATTTTAAAGCGCTTTGAAAGCTTTTGGCCCCACATTCGCCAAATTCATTTTCCGTGCCGAGATTAATTTTGTGCTTTCTCTTCACGCCGCGTTTCAAACGAGGCTAAGTCATTCACATCACAAAAGCACTGAGGGAAAACGCTCCGAAAAGGAAATATATAACACAATACTTGATGCATGACCACTAAAAAAAGAAAGAAAGAAGGAGAACAGGCGCTTCTGAAAAGAGGAGAAGTTGCATAAACGGAACAGTTTCCTCTGAAAGTGATTGTGAATGTGAATAAAGCAGCTCACTTTTCTGATATTTCGGCATCTAGTGGCGGCGCGGTCCCTTCCGTTCCTGTGAAGAGTCCACCCTCTCCAGGATTCTGTTCAAGGTCCTGCTCATTTCTCTGTGATCTAACCTGTTTCAGGGAGAGGGAAATCCGTTCACATAAACAAACCTCAGACCATCAGTGTCCAAACAGCTTCTACTGGAAGTTCAAAGGCTCCTCGCTGACCCTGTAAATTCCACGGAGCCAGGTAATAATTCCCAGCCATAAACAACTCCACAGTAGAATGTGTCGCAGTTAAACAGCCAAGGGTCAAAGGTCGACTCACCTTCCACACGAGCAGAAAAGCGATGGCTATGAGTGGAATTAAAAGCAAGGAGAAAAGGCTTCGCTGCACCGCCTCAGTCAGGGCGCTGGGCTCATGATCTGGCGAGGAAAGAAAAGAAAAGCCAAATAAAACAAACTTTCTCTTGTCCCACTCATTTTGAATAACAAATCGTGATTAAAGAGACTTTTCATTCATTTATTATGGTTGTTACTCCTCCACCCCAAGGGGATGTTTTTTTTTTCTCATTCAAGGCTTTCAATGGTCGCATTTAACATCTAATAATGATTAACTGTAAGGACAGAGAAGACCATCCGCGGAAAAAAAACCATCTGCAAATGTTGAGAAAAACAACGCTTTCTTTGTAATGAACTGTCTTCATGACTAGAAGCTTGACTTTTAGATATGGCATAATAACACAGACACCAGAAAAAAGAAAAAAAAAAGAAGAGCTTCATACCAGAAAAACGAAATAGTTAACCGCTGACTTTTAAAATAATTTACTAAAATATAGGATAAAGAATAGGATTAATTCTATTCTGACTTTCAGACAGTGGTTGTAATTATATGGCTAATCAGTGGTTAATAATCATATTAAAAATAATGAGTTTTCAGGGAAAAGGCGGTAAAAAAAATCACTTTAAATTTCAACGTTGAACAGTTTGAAAAGTTTAAAAAGCCTGTTTTGCAAATTTTCCACATTTCAATATGAATAAAAAAAATAAAATCTCCTCATGTCGGACACTGAGCGACTTTCATAACTCTTACAAAGTACCACCTACGTACATGTCCTCAAAGTTGGAATGAACTTTCCTACTTTGCTGCACAACATTTGTCCTAATCTTCAGATCTCTGACATACCAGACAATTAACGTGAAGAAAAGCCCCCTTTTATAATCTTCTTTCCATGCTGACGTGAATCCAGCAAAAACCCGATAATCACAAAAACCACGATGAAATGATGTCTTCTATGTGTTTTTTGTAGAGAGAGAGAGGGAGAGAGAGGGAGAGAAAGTGCTCCGTTGGGTCAGAGTGTGACTCAGTGGGAACATTTCTTCGGTGTCACTGCGGTATTGTCATTACACGCTCGCACTTACGAGCTGCACATTTTTTCCGTGCTTTCAGTCGCGGCGTAATTGTTCCTCAGAAATGTTTAGCAGTCTCTCCGGCTGAACTACAAAAAAAAAGTGGCATTGGGAAGTTTACAGCGGGGCGGCTGCAGTAAAGCGTCGTGCAAAGCCCCATCAATCAAGTGACGAGTCGACAGCAGCTGGAGGGGAGGGTGGGTGGGTGGGGGGGGGGGGGGGGGGGGGGGGGGGGGGGGGGGGGGGGGGGGGGGGGGGGGGGGGGGGGGGGGGGGGGGGGGGGGGGGGGGGGGGGGGGGGGGATTGTCGCTGGAAGAATGTGGCGAAAAAAAATACAGGAGCTGGAAAAAGAAGCTCGCGTGACCGACCGCTTTTAAAAGTCAGTCACAGGATGCGCTCCAAAAAAAAAAAGCATGTAAGCCAAATATTTAGTATTTATGTGGGTTTTTTCTATGAACATGTAAAATTTCCATACTTTATTTTAACTTTTTACAACAAGTAGGTTTTATTTGAGGCCTATTTGTCATGAAATCTTGAACGAACCAAGTGGAAATGATATTAACGTAAGATTCCTGTTCTGAATCTTCTATTTCCCCTTTAGAAACCATGTCCGTGTATTCCAGTACTCTGGATTTTAACCCATTATACACATATTACGCACAGATATTTGCGTAACCACTACACTACAAATCAAATAAATGCAAGAACTTCAACTTAAACTATTCAATTAATTGATTGAATTTTTTCTCTGCGCTCGGGAACTTTTCCCTGAAAAGTACAGAGATCTTCTCAACTCACGTGGCTTGCAGCCTGTTGCACAGTCCGAGCCTTGACTGCTGGATGTGGGAGATTCTGGGGGTGGAAAAGAGAATGAAAGGGTGAATGAGTGCAGGGTTACAAGAGGAAGATGTGGACATTAACATTTGAAGTCCAAAAACAATAAATTTTTGGCGGGGTTTTAAAATGATGAAAAGTTAGCGCTGTTCGCTAAAAAGTTAGCGCTGTTCGCTAAAAATTCAACTCAACACAGCCTCTTTTTTTTTTTCCACTCTCCTCACACACACATAAAAGATCCGATCCGGCCACTCGGGCAAAGAAAAGCCCAGTGCTTGGGAAGATTGGAAGATTGCTCTGCATTCAACACATTCACAATCAGGTTTCGGCCCTTTTCTTCCCTTTCACGGAGGATTGCCCAGGGGCATCTTCCCTCAGTCCTGTGACTCAGTCCGGCCTCAATGGGACATCTAAGCGGCGAGACCATTCTGAGTTTTTATCTCACAAAGTTCTTGTGAGGAAATAATGGTTCCTGGATTAAAAGCTTCTGGTAATGGCCACAAGAGATGTGTCCTAAATAATAGGGCCTGTTCACAATGGTCTAAAGAGAGGTGATCTTGTGACTGGAATGTTGCCGGTGTGCATCTGGAAACCCGCGCCGAGGTTGTGTGAGCGGGAAGGCTGACCTACATCATCAGTGCAAGTCAGTTAACGCAACAGAAATCAGATTTTTTTTTTTTTAAATGATCAGATTTCTCATGTTATGGAAAAATGAACCGATCTGAGATTTGACTCCACCTCAGGTGTTTTACAGTCTAACACACAACTATAATGCCAAAACATTTCTTAATTGTATTTCATATTTATTTAAGGTTATTGTTTCTTCCCAACCAGCATCGGTTTATCCCTGAAAAGACCCCAATTCCCAGCAAGAGGATTCATATGTACTGGATTTGGACTAAATCGGACCGACAGTTGCAAAATTGTGGCCCAAAAACCAGATAAAGTGGAGATAAAGTTCCACCTAGTGTCAGAAATATACAACCAACACCCATTCAAAACTATTTTACAACACATACAGAATTACGAAACAAAACGCCACTCCGACAACCGCCACATTATCGTGGTGGAGGGGTTTGAGTACCCTAGGGATCCTAGGAGCTTTGTTGTCGGGGGCAGTTTGTCCCTGGTAGGGTCTTCCATGGCAAAGAAGGGTGAAAGGTCAGACAAAGAGCGGCCAAAACCCCAGTGGTGTTCAGTTATTGGACTTCTGTGCTAGTCCCAGTTTTTCCATAACAAACACCAGGTTCAAAAATGAGGGTGTCCACCAGTGCACTTGGAACCAGGACACCCTAGGTCCCAGATCCAGGATCCACTGTGTAGTCAGTAGTACAAGGAAATAAAACACATAAAGGATATATATTTCCTTTTTTTTTTTCTAGTTGAGGAAAGAAAAAGATCCCACACTTTTTTTTTAAAATCATTTTGCTTCATCCTTTTTTTAACTTTAATCCGGATTTGCCTAAAGCAGTTTAGTAACTCTGTTCCAAGTGTTGCCACATAAATGAAAGTATTATTTTAACAATTCTGCGGATGAGTGCTTGTCATCCCCGAGACACGAAGGCCATCGATGCTCCTGAATACTAGCGCCTCTGTTTCAACGGAACAATGCGTCTTGTGACCTTATTGGGTAAAAATAGTCTGATTTGATGGATAAGTTGAGCTTTTCTTATCTGCCACCCAAAGTCACATGAGAAAAAAGATTTAAACCGCCTCGCAAACATCGTCTTTAGATCCGTTGCCAGTATTTCCATTCAGCGTTTCTCTTTGGCACAAAGCATCAATGACCGTCTGGCTATTATGTGAAAAAAAATAATAACGCCAATTCAAATACGCGAGAGCTTACACAGCTCTTGAAAACAGGAATCTTAATCCACCCACAACGTATTAGCACGATGTTTCCTCACACTTTTTAAGTGCGTATGCATGTCCCAGCCGGTTCGCTCACCTCAAATAACCTTCGCATCATGCACACTCTGTTGCACAAGGCATCTGCGACATTCGCGGCTGGTTTCGCAATCATTTCAGCAAATGCCCGATTAAAGCCACAGGTGATCAAATATTTAGAGATCCGCAGCAGCAGGTACCGACGATGTTATTTGTTATTCTCCAAAGAGACCGAATCGAATCGAATCTAACCAACAGCCCAGAAACCAGAGATCCTCCGTTTGCAGCGGTTTATGGCAGAAAAAGCGGTTAATCAGCATATTTTAGGCACCTAAGCTGTTAAACGTAATCCTTTAATGTCCTGCTCAACTCTTTGATCGTTTGTGTCTCAACTCTTTATTTTTCAAACGTGTGTCAGCGGAGTTAACCTGCCAATAGCACTGGCAGCATGTATGTGTTAAAGAAGAAGGGGCCAAGGGGTGAGCCCTGGGGGGCACCACATGTCAAAGTGGCCACCAAGAGGGAGGTAATAACCGTGGCGGTTAAGAAAGTCTTATTTGTATTCATATTTTTTTCTTTTTGGCATATTATAGGATTTATTGAAAAGAAAATATTTGACTTGATACAACCAAAAAAAAAAAAAACCTCCCTCTAAAAAGGGTCCAAACGTCTTTTACCAAATTAATTTAAAATGGACTATTTCCCACAAACTACAAAAATCTCATCTGGAGTGGTTTCATAAATCAGTTTTTCTTTACTGTCACTTTATGTTAGATTTCGATTGTTCAAGATACTTAATGAATAAATAAACATGCATATGAGAGTAAAGCATAGATATAGACCTTTTAAAGGTTCTTCTGTCGTGAGCGAGAACGGCGTCGTGGGACAGGGCGGAGGATCGCAGTCGTCTGAATCCTCTTTATTCTGTGCAGCTATAAGGAATTCTTTGACAAAGTCAAAGTATCGCGCCGTCTGCCACCTCTCTTCCCTGTAGTGGCACTCAAAGTCGTACATGACCGGCTCCTGCAAAGACAAGAAAACAGAGCTTTAAGAGAGTCACGTCAGTCCTTAGCCTCATGCTTCTTCCTTTGACCCGCTGGGCTATGAGGTCACACCGACATCAACCCGAACCCCTTTTATGCGCCACATTAAAATGCCATGTTTGATTTCTTCTCCCGGCACGACACCCACTCTATGAAGTGAAAAGGATTTCTTCACTTCAGCCGCTTGAACCTGCTGCATCGGCACAGATTGCGGTTCTCACACCCTAAAGTTTGACATGCGGCGTTAATATTTCTTATGGAAATAAAATCTTAAATCTTCTTTACACAGCAGTGGTGTCAAACTTCAGAAAGATGATTTAAACATATTACGTTTTACCTCAAACCCAAAAGTGTGGGAAAGCTTTTCCATTCGTTTTGACAGGAATCCAAACGTTTGTCCGGTTCTGTTTATAGAATAAAACTCCAAAACTGTCAAATAATTACAGGCGCAAAAATTAGAGGTGTGCCAATTGATCGGCCATTCCATGGCGGTTACGCGCATTTGGCGTACCCGCGCACCAAGCATTAGCCACCATTGCTAAAACACATAGCTTGCAATTTGCTACACCAAGTAAGGACAGAATATTAGCTGCGGAAGAGCAACCCCGAAGACGTTCGGCAAAACGACGTTAATCAGACACTTCAAAATGAATCACAAGAGGAACATAGCAAGTTTCAAGAAGCTAACGTTGGCAGAGCGGCTAAAGCTAGTTGGAGGGCTGGGCCAGCCAGGGGCCCGCTGTTAAGTATATGTGTATTTATGTATCCGTCGATTATGTAAGGAGCCCCCGAAGTCCCTGACGGAGCCAACCGGACATATAATGGACCAAAATATGTCAGAACACATACACAATGACCATCAACCTAACTTCTATTGTAATCCTTCAAAATAAGAGCACTTAAATTACAATACTCATTATGGTTTTGCAAGATACAAAAGAAAAGAAAAAGGGATTCCAAAGATTTCAGAGACGGTAACAAGGTCCTTGAGTTTAAGGTCATTCTCTAGACTATTCCAAAGCAGATGGTGCCGAAAATAAATAAATAACAGAATTACAGGATAAGGCCAATATTCAAACACGCATTCATTTGTTTTTGTCTCCATCAACTTACCACAGACCCCAAGTTGAGCCGCAGTTCTTGGAACATTTGGATGAATATACTAATGTCTTTTCTGTTGGACGAAATGTTTCCAAACTTATGCGCTAGATCTTGTAAACTCTCCTCCAAGTAGAATATATTTAATTTTACCCAACACATGCCTCCCTGGAAGAGAAAGAAAAAAAGATCAGAGTTCTGGCATTAAAAAGGGAAACTGAGAGCAGTGAGTTATGACAGACGCTAATCAGATTAATCCAAATGTCATGAAGACTCCGCATATGCACCATAGTCTGAAAAACCCCGGCTTGATGTTAGACCCTACTTGGCAGATGACACAAGAGTTACACTGTAAATGTTTGGCACAAAGTCAATGTCAGTGAGTTCCTTCCTGTGGTGTGTTTACTGAAATATCATGTCTGTCGGGCGTTCACATTCAAATGAAATGTTTTGAACGGGAACTGTTGGAATGTGGAAGTCTGGATATGCAAATATATTCGGAGACCTGGTCACGAGATAATTAAAGAACGGACAAAAGGCTTTATTATCCCCCCTCACCCGACCCACCCCCCTTGATTTCCCCAGTGGGCAAATACCACGGCACTTACCCCTTCTTTTGGAATGTAACGCACAGGAATTTTGTAATCTTTAGGAATATTGTGTCTCTGCAGAAAAAAAAAAAAAAAAAGACAAAAAGGTTATTCTTGCAGAAGTATCGCAGAAAAGTCCTATAATGTTCATCTTTGGATTATGAAAACCTGCCAAAACACAATGACCTTTGTTTCCGCTGGTATGTCTTGCCATAAAAATCTTAGTCAACAAATTAAAACGACTTCCTGTGGTGAAAGCTGATTCTTAAGTGAAGTCTTTTTTTTAGGGGATTCCATTTCCTGTCCTCGTTTACCTCCCTCCCTTTTTGACCTGTTTACCTACGATCTTTGCCAGCGGGGGCAAAATGAGTTTCAACTTGTTTAAAACGAATGTCCTTACCAAAATAGAGAGTCGAGAGATGTCATCCGTCACTGGGTTGACGTCAAATCTGCTTGAATGTACCCCAAGCGTGATGAACAGCAGTAAATGGACACAAATGCGTATCCAAATCTGCAAGTCAAGAGGCAAACACAAGATATTAGGAGCGTTAGTCACATCCTTCACGTAGCAATAACAATTATCCAAAACCTATTTATACTCCATACTGTAGATAATCATCAACAGAAAGGCACAAAACAGCCTTTTCTGCGCTTTCAAGTCATTTGACTCCGAGCGAATTTTACAGTAATTGTTAGAATTGTACTGACTCGCTTCGTAGAAACCATCAAATCCAAGTAATGCCCCGCCGTGGTTTTTTTTTCTTTTTTTTCTCCTTTCAAACATCTCAACTCTTGGAAAACAGATGATTGAGTCTAATGGAGCCGGTCAGAGGATGTAAGGTAGGGCCTGTTTGCGTGATAGACACACGCAAATGGATCCAATCGCCACGCAAACAAAACTCGTCGGCTTACTGGAACCGGATCGCTGATATTCTTTCCTGGTAGAGGCAATTGAATATGTGATTTTTTTTTGGTAAATGCATTCACGTGCTCTTTGGAGCGGCTGCAGCAGGAGAAGACCCTGTTCTAAGATGAATTCAACAGTTTCAACGGGTTTTTTTTTTATATATATATAAAATGGGAGATTTTTGATGATCAAGCAGAAAATGACATGTGGAACACCTGAATAATCATTCATCCTTTCATTTACAGCTGTGGCTGGTTTAAAATAGACTTTTCTAGGGTCCTTCTTTATTCTTTCTTTAAAACATTTTTTCTTTTTTTTTTGCTGTGACTGTCACAAAAAAAAGTGTTTTTTTCATGAAAGTGCTTTTTATAGTTTATTATGACATTATTACAACATGCTTCTCAAAGCCCAAGCGTGATACAGATTAAAAACAAGGATTATCTTTTTCCATTTCAACAGACTGAAAGACCCAGCAGTTAAAATCAGCTAAAAACGACTCGCCCTAATTAATGACACAGTCCTAATAACAATTAAAAAGTGAAAATAGATCATATAGCATATAACATAGATCACATAGTATATAGCATATAGCATAGATCATATAGCATATAGCATATAGCATATATACACACTTTTCCACACCTGTAATTTTGAAAGTGAATGATTAATATTTTTTCACAGAGTGGCATCAATGCTCTTCTGTGAGGTTCCGAACATTCCTTTCATCACTGCATGCAGGCAAGGTTCCATTTATGCTTCTGTAAGCAACTTTCGAAAAGACACCCTGGGTCGGTCGACAGTATGCTCCAGTCACGGAAGAACTTAAATCTTCATCATCATCACCATCATCATTATGTCATGTCAGCAAATCACTCCAGATAAATCAATAGAAATTAAGTTTCCGTATATATTTATACAATCTATGCAACCAGAACCGGATAAGCAAAAGCATAACCTCCAGAATCATCATCATCAGTCATGATGTGAGGAGAACATAAGTAAGTTTCACAGGGAGCTTATCTACGCCGACAGCGGGGGGATGACATTTTCTTTTTTCTCCTGCAGTTTTCAGAACAGCAACAACACTGTGTGTGGGAATACAAAAGCTCATTTATGCCAAACGTTGAAGACGAGCGGGTGACGGAGCCTTCAGTTGGCTTCATAGCTGTTGGTGTCAGGGCCAGTTTTAGCATGTGGGGCGCCCGGGGCTGTCTGCTCACTAACTGCAGATCAGCGATGTCACCATTCGGATTAATTATTATTTTTTTTAGTTCATGCATGAGCGAGATACCGGCCCACGCACCTCATAGCAAAAAAACGCCACTGATGTGTGCACATTTTTGGAGAGCCTACAGATAAGAACCAAACGGAGCAGTACCGCAGATATCCTCAGGGGGGCAGTGTAGCTAATAACTGAAGCAAGACTCCAAAAGTGTCTGCAACCACGACGAAGAAGAGAAAACGGAAAATTGAAAAAGTAACGAGGATCTTTCTTAAGCGGCGCATGGTTTCTGAGATAGTTCAAAACGGACCACTCACGTACGTTACTGCAGACACACAGAGAAAAACTCCGAGCCTCGTCCTCTTCATCGCCCATCGAGCACACCTGAAATGTCTGTCTATTTAAGCTGCAACAACTTCCCACGTCTGCCTCCACCTGCATTGAAAGCTGCTGCTCTGTCATACCGAGACCACCACCACCACCCCAGCATCCACCAGTGGGCTCCACCACCTCAGCATCCACCAGTAGGCTCCACCACCCTAGGCAACTGTAGGCTCCCCCACCTCAGCATCCACTTGTGGGCTTCTCCACCCTAGCATCCACCAGTACGCTCCACCAGCTCAGCATCCACCATTAGGGTCCAACACCTCAGCATCCACCTGTAGGCTCCACCTCCTCAGCATTCAACTCATTACTACCCCAAACAAACTCTATGTTAAAACTAGGCCTACGCTGTCAGGCCCCGACAAGCCCCCAATCCCCTGCATTGTACAAGTAATCCCCCTGTTTGAGCCCCTCAAATTAAACATGAAGTTAAGTTTGAGAAACAATGTTTCTTTTCAGAAAATAAATGAAAAATAAAGCTCCTTAGTGAGTAAAACATGAGCAAATAGAGTAAAACATGATACATAGAATAAAGTTCTTCTCAAGTTCTAAATTTGGACTCGATTACCGAAGTGTTGTAAATACACAACCTTCCAAAAACTCAATCCATGTCTACGAAGGTATAAAATGTGAGAAGTATTATTATATTACTACACATTTCATACGTGAGTTGTCTGACTGAACTGTTAATGTGGTATTAGGATGTCAGGTCTTCACCTGGTGTCTGATCAGAATCAGTAAAATAACCCATGAACAGGTATTATGCAATAACCCATGACCACGTCTAAGAACCTCTCCGGAAAATGATTCAATATTTTCAGAAATGTCATTGACACAACTGTAAAGTCCGACAGCAGACCGTGTGCAAATTATTTTACTGTTTGTGAACAATCAATTTGTTGAAAAACGTTTCGTACTAAGACAAAACCACCACCTCGTATATTATGCACGGCCACTTAGCTTCAACTATCCCTGCCACATACACATAGCCCCCGGGGTTGTCTCCGACACTTTTGCACACTTCATCTTTCACTTGCTCTTGTTGGTTGTGTTGACTTTCTGAGCAAACAAAACACTCTGACAGATGCTTTGTCGTCATGTGCCTTTCAGGATTGCTTGGAACCATCGCTTGGTTCGACAAGTTCGACTACCTCCAATGATGATAAGGTTTGGTGAATCAGAACTACGTTGTCACATAAGCCGAACATATCATTACATTGGAGTAACGCAGTTCATCAGATCGACAGATAGCGATGTTAAGGCCGTACTAAACATAGCAAGCCGCCATGGAAAGGAAGCGAGGAAGATTGCGAGGAAACAGAAACTGATATAATCAATGCAGGGAGTACAAAAAACCTCAAGATGAAGAAAAGACATGGAACATGGTTGTTACAATGACACAAATACACACTAAACACATGGCGTTTCAGTACGACACACTGAATAAACACACTCTTGTTTGTTCACAATGAATCTCCAGGGAACTACTTGGCGCTGGAGACACTTTTTCCCCATGATCAGACCCGTCACTCCTTTTTAGGCACCGTATTTCAGGACCTACCGGGGCCGTTGTCCTTTCTTGGGCCGATCTCCTATCTCCTCTTTGCGTCAATATGACCCGATTATGCAATGGGCCCAATTCTCCTCTCAGTAGAGATTAAGGCCAGTGGGAGCCCAGCCCAAAAACAATTCAGCGATGTTGAAGTGAAACTTCTCATTGGTAAATAAAGCTTTAGTGTTTCACAAAAGGGAATTAGTGGGAGGGGATAAAAACTAAACACCCAGAGCTGAGCCATGCCCTAATCTGCGAGGACTTCGACTCGTAAAACAGGATTTCTTTTTTTTTTGTTGTTGGGTTTATTTAAGCAAAGCTTTGAAAACGAGTGCTTGTGGAGTTGCTGTTGTTCATAAGAGTAACAGTAACACACACATCACACTTGTCCCGCCTGCATTTCTTCCTGCCGGATCGGCGAGCTGTCATTTTCAAATCATTAGAGCCTGACACCATTTCTCCTCCTGTTACTTGTCAACCACAGCCACAACAGGAAGAGGACGGAACAACAGTCCATAAGCAGTAGGAAAGACCAAAAAGCAAAGCATCACGCAAAGGTCAGATGGCATGTAATTCAATTCCACCCGGCTTGTGCTGCTCACCCAAACTAATCACCATCAGATGGCAAACGGGTCCAAAAGGCAACGAACGTTTTCTGCTATGTTACAAGTGAGAGCATGCACATGTCTTTAATTCTTCTTATTTCCTGACATGCAGCACATTTGCACAGGGAGTATAGTGAATGAGATGACATGACACGCCTCTGCAGTGTATTAGGTTAGGAGTATAACTAATAGCCCTGTTACAAGTTGTTCCACTGAGTAAATGATGACATTTGTTCTCTAATGTCTTAAGCAAATTACATTCTACTACAGTATTTAAGAGAATTAAGGGCAATGATGGAAATGCGGCTGGGGGACAGTTTGCAGAAAATGTGGAATTTTTCCAAGATATTGGACGGTTTGTCTGGCCCAAGCTGGAACGAGGTCGCCCGAATACCTCCTCCTTTATCACAACAAGGCTAGATTGTTACTGATGCATGGCGGACTGACGTTGAATTTGTTTCCTTTCTTCCACGCTGGCAACTCTTAGATGCACATCTATCTCCAGCTCTGTGTTTTCAGGGTCTCAAAGGACATTATTTTAACTTTATTTACCCTTATTTATTCAAGGGGACGATGTAGGTTTAAAATCTTAACAAACACACAAATTGACCCTGCCTTGCAAAGTTTATTTAAAGGATAAGTCAGTAGGCGAGGGCCTCTAATACCTTCATGAGAGATAAACAGCAAATGGTAAATGAAATTATGCTCTTTCTAGACAGCCTAGAGAATCATGAAGAGCTTAGAGAAACTTGGTTTGTATGGAACCTTAGACCGGATGGATCCTGTTATTTTGACAGGTGATTTTGTGGCGGATTGAGTCGCCACTCGGAGAAACCGATCCATGTGGGGCTGCAGTAATCAATTATTTTAGTAATTGACTTATTCTGGTAATGGAATAAGAAATATTGTGTTCTCTCACCAACCCCCAGAGTCCTTATATCAGTCCGTCAGTTCTTTTCCAACTTCTTAACCTCCCTTAATTTTGAGGCAGAGTGAGCCTCTGTTTGCACTCAAAGATAGGTTATAGCCCTCGTATACGTCTTTTCACCGGAGAGAAAATGTTTCTCCTTGGAGACGCCGGTCCAGTGGGCGACAGCAGATTTGTAGAGAGTGCTACGAGTAGCTAGCAAAGCACGGACCGCGACATGACGTCATCGATTGGCAGGCTACCGGCGGGCAGCGTGGGGCGGTCTACGCCACTTCCTCAAAGAGTGTCGCGCCATTTTTAGTATCCTTATTTATCAGCCATCCATTGTTTGACCTGACGTGATGGCTACAAATAAAATATACAACATATAAACATTCAATACAAATAATTTGCCTTGAAGTTTTTTATCAATCAAGTTACTCGAGTTAGAAAACGTCAAGCGAAAAAACCCAAAACAGTATATTTAGAATGACGAACGTCAAATGTAATCGGGAAATGGAAGTAATGGAACAGAACGGGCTTTTCTTCACGCTGGAATCTGTTAAGCCGAGTAGTTCCAATTCATTCCAATCTAATTTTTCCAACTCTTGTTTCTAATCCGACAATGTTCCCCGTGAGAACAAACAGAGTTAAGCAGATACAGCTGTAAAAGCAGCTGGATGAAACTAACCAGTGATGGGGGGGGGGGGGATATATCGGCAGATATACTTTTGATTACTTTTTTTAATGGAAGTCCATGTCTGAGGATCTTTTCCAATCTCAATTCCAAGTGTTACAGCTCCCTCTCTCTCTCTCAGAACCTTTTAGTTTTGGGTGATACCATTAAAGTCCTTACCTAGATCTCTCTCTCTGACGTTACTTTTGTGGATACCGTTCAAAAAAAAAAGAAAGAAAGCATGATTGAATATAGTCTGCATTGTTTAGTCTGGTAATTAAAGCATGAGGTCATGTAATATTTCCTTTTTTTATTGAGTTTAAATCAGTAAAAATCCAGCATGTAATTCTGATGATGCAGCAAAAATACGATTGTTCTGTTGCTCCAATGTGGATCTTTGCCCCAGACAAGTTAGTAGTTAGTTAGTTTAGTTTACAGCTACTGGACACCTATACTGGCAGTTTCATTGACTTTCCCCCCCCTTGAGGCTCAGAGTACCACCACCATTATGGATTTCTGCTGACTCAGCACCTCCTTGCATGATTTTGCTCTGTTGTGAAAGCTTCTATTGGACTTGCTTAAAACCTTATTGTTCTATATTCCCTTCACACTGCTGTCATTTCATGCAATGAGTGTGACTTATTACTATTACCAACACATAATTATAGGTATACCGTGGTTGGGCAGTGTGGCGCAATAGGCCGTTTGCTCAAAGCAAGGTGGAGCCTTTCTGTCTGGAATTTGTTAGTTTTTTTGTTTTCCCACGCTTGTGCAGGTTCCCTCCAGATTCCCCAAAAAGCATTCCAACCGGTCCACATGCAGGACAGGTGAATAGTTACTCTAAATTGCCTGCAAGTGTGAATATGTCTGATGTGTTGTTTGTTCAGGGTGTGTTCTGCACTTGTAGAATGTCAACTGGAAACAAGTTCTTTGGAGAAAATTGTGCAGCATTGGTGCAGGTTTGCACTTTAAAGACCTTATCTCTCCTCTTAAAGCTAAAACGAACGCAAACGGGTTGAAAAATGTGAATGCAGGAAGAGGAAAAGGGCAAAATAGGGATACCATAATACCATACCATACCATAAAATCAAGTCTGCGTCATGTGACCCCCGAAAATGCGTATTAGCCATTGGCTACTAAATAGAGTCATAAATTCAACGTGTCGGAAGGTAATATTTCACAACCGAATATAATATAATAGGAATCAGTTCCTATTATATTCATATTGTTGAGTTCTTAAAAATGTAGCTATTCTTAAAATGGGGCCGTCAGGTCACATATCCTCGCATTCGGGGACAATAACATCGGCCGTACCAGGAAAACCCAATTTCTGAATATTTAAAATAAGAATTATAACACTAATCATTCACGTTGGGGCTATTTCTGCCTTTGATGTTCCAAGTGTTCTTCTGATTCCTCTGAAATACTTTTATTCCACCTGGGTGCACCACGATTGAGAAAAAACAACAACTTCTCGCGGATCTCGTTTCCACCAGACCTAAAAATGGAGTCCCGACAGTTCAATCCAAAGACGTAAGTGAGGAAATAACAAAACTTCTGTATGATGAAGAACCTTATTTGACTCAAGTAACTTACTGGGAATGAAATTATTTCCCCTTCCAGAAACTGTTTCCCCTTTCTATCAGGAACATTGAGTCCTTAATAAATCAAATAAACCAATTATCTCAGACCAGCTGATATTAAACCATAGGAAGTGAAGACTTATGTGAGAACCAGCTGAACCAGGGATCCCGAGGCCTGCCGGCCTGCCGGCCTGCCGGCCTGCTCTTCCTCAACATATTGATCCTGAAGACGATTACCCCAGTCTCATTTTCCACCACCACTTTGAACCTGACCCATCATTAGCTGAGCCGGCACTCCAGACTGACGGCCTCTGTGGCCTCTCCACCACGTAATCTTATAAGAGTGGAACACATGACAGTGCTTCGCCATGGCAACGTGCTGCAGCCTGTTTGCTCTCAGAGATAGACATTTTATATCAGATGATTGTTTTTGGAGTCGCGCCGACTGAAACTAATCCCCTTGTTTCCTGAAGTGGATTAAAAAAAACGACGCGGATGATGAGAGCCGTCGTTGTCCAGATGTTCCGTAGATGATCCAGACGAAGGTTGACCGGGCGTTTTTAGATGAAAGCATGGCTGGAATTCTTCTTTTTTACAACTATAATTATTTGGTCACTTTCAAAGGGAGGGACAAGGATCAGCAGTTCAATCCCCGACTGTTCCTAGTCCTGATCTAACCCCAACCCAAAGTGTAAAATGTGTAATTATCTGGTTATGTTCTCCCATTCTGGAAATCGAGCCCCTGACAGATCACAGGTTTGGACCGGATGGAACTTTAGACATATCAATTAGCTGTTAAAGTCTATTACTTTAACGTCTCAGTCAATGCAGCGGACAGAAATACGTCTGCAGAACCCAAACGGAGTGAAGAAACACGTAGACGAGACCATAAAAAGAATCTAAAGCGTTACCATAAACAAGCTGGCAGTTATCTGCAAACCCATTTCCTTCACATGCATCCAAAAAAAAACGGTTTTAAATGTGTTTCAACCACATCAAACCGCAAAAACCTTGAATGAATGCATCATATTGTTTTGCCGGATTACTGCCGCTCACTTACTTTGTGCGTAAATCAAATCAGTTTCCGGGAAAATTCATTCCTCTGCTGCCCGCTGACGTACTCTCACAACTTCTGGCACTAATAGCATCCACTTCAAGGTAAAAGCAAACAACTGTGAAGAGGCGTGAACGAGTGAGCTGGTAATGCTCCGCTTCTCACATCAGAACCAGGTCTGGATTTGACAAACAATCAAACTATCAGAAAATGCATTTCTGAGGGTTTTTCTAGGAATCACTCAACGTGGCATTGACGGAAAAAAAAAAAGAAAGAAAAAAAAGGAGATGCAATTAAAGAACTTCTTTTCAAAACCTAAAATGAATCGATGCACACACGCTGTGTTCTGGTTCTGATTAGAAACCACGCGGATCCATAACGCCGTCTTCCTCTCAGTTTCCTGTTTATGTCTTTTAAAAGCACGCCGTAAACACTTGTTTACTTTACAAATAACGTTTGTTCCCTCTGGAACAATTAGGCAGTTATTGTTTCTCTCCTGTGCATTAGTCTGTTTGTTTGCCAGTTTTATAATTGAGGGTTACGGAAAAACCACAAGACAGATTTGCATGAAATCTTACCCAGCGGAAGGTTTTCGCACCTCCTTGAAGTGTTTGGCAGCATTTCAAATAAAATAGAATAATTAGCTGTTTGAAGTGGTGACGTCACAATGTGGCTATTGCTGCCCTTGGTTCCTTTGATGTTTCGTAGGGGGTGGAGCTAGGGGCTCAGTTTCAAGAGTTCCTTTGATGTTTCTTTGGGGGTGGTCCTTGGGGCTCAGTTTCAAGAGTTCCTTTGATGTTTCATTGGGTGCTCAGTTTCAAGAGTTCCTTTGATGTTTCATTGGGGGCTCAGTTTCAAGAGTTCCTTTGATGTTTCATTGGGGGCTCAGTTTCAAGAGTTCCTTTGATTCCTATGATGTTTCTTTGGGTGGTGGAGCTGGGGGCTGAAAAGAGTCGCTGAAGTGGAAGGCTCCTGAGTATTGGAGAGCTACTCAGAGAGTTGTTGGAGTTGTTGGTAGATTTAGAGGCTGGCAACAACTCAAGACCCAGATGGAGGAATCCGCACGAACTTTTCCTAAACCCAGGCCTCTGTTCCAAATGAAGCCAGCGGCCGGCTGTAAATTTATGATCTGGAAAGTAGCAGCACCGGTAAAGAAACTGACACCTCCGACTCCACGCTCAGTGCAAAAAAGCCATGATTTTGATTAATGAGGTCATGTTTTGTAGGCGTTGCTGCAGTTGTAGTATTTTGTCGGCGAACTGGATGGAAGGAAATGAATGGGGAGAAACGATGGGACTGCAATCAATGAACATTTTTAACAAGGAGCTGGAGCCTGAACTCTGGTTCGGTAAAGTACAAATACGACTCACCTGGGGGTACATATGTTGGGGTCTTAACTTTACACCAGTGGGGTTGCTTTTTATCCGTTTGTAGGCTTGACCGTACAAACGGAGGATTTGTTTTAAAACCCTCTTGGAATGTGCGTCAGTGAAACTGGATGTTTTTAACGAGATGGGATGGCTCGCCAAGAACGAGACCAGACAGGTGTGAGAACTTCTTAGGTCTTGTAAAATAGTTTATGGGATTTATCTCCTTTTTACGAAACTTCCTTCCGCTTGGCAGCAGTGTCCGTGTGAAGCATGAACCGAAATATGGAAATGATGCTGTAGGACACGTGTATAGATTTAGCAGATGCGTGATTGCCGTTAATCAGGAAATGTTGACTTTTACAATATTGATTTCAGAAGCAGCAGGATGGAAATGCTGACTAGGCAGCCTGTGGAAACCTTAACCAGGAAAGACGGCCTCCATCGGCATCTCTGCCCTCTGAGGAACCTGGATACGACGTGAAAACAAGATGGGGTTTTTTTGGTGCGTATCTGCCTTTATATTTGCTTGAATGGACTTTAATCCATCCGACAAACTGCATCCAGATGTTCGGCCATCATTTTGTAAAAATGCTAAGAATCCAATAACGTGCAATAATTATGTGTGTTGTGTCTATTATCACTTTGATATATTTGCTGACACAATCAGGACATGGACCCTGCGTCTGGGTTTACGCATCTGAGATGGGGTTTTTCCTCGGTTCAATCAAACTCGCCATAATTGTTCCCTGCTTGAACGCCAGCTGAGGCGAGAAAGCTGTTCCTTCCTGCTGCTGCGTTAAATGATCTAACCATGTGACCTATACTGACTAGAGAACTTAGTCCTGGCAATCGTAAGATTGGAAGGTAGCCGTTTCGAGTCCCACCAGGGTGGACTTGTCGTAGGGTCCATGAGCAAGACCCTGAAACCCTAGCTCCCCGGGCGCTTCATAGGGGCCGCCAACTGCTCCCTCAGGGATGGGTCAAATGCAGAGAGAAATAATTTCACTATGTTGTGCTGTGTTTGGCTGTATGTGATGAATAAAGGATTTCTTACACCCTCCAAATTTGAGGCAGAGTGAGCCTCTGTTCAGTCTCAAAGATAGGTTATTCCCCTCCTTTAGCTCGCTTCACTATCAAAGCAGGGCCTGTCTACATGACAATCTAGGCCATCTCCTTGTTGAGTGTGGCGCCATTTTGGGGATCCATATTTATCAGACAGCTTTTAATGGTTTGAGGTGTGTCGGGGCGTGTGCGTACCAAAGTTCGGGGAAGGCGCCGTGTAAACGTACAACACATTGAGCTGTTTAGTTGGCGACTTACCCGAGTCATTAGAGGAATCTTTCAGCCCTGGGTAGAACACTTGTCTGGTCTTAGGAAATAGTTTCCCAATTAAATACAGGTTTTAATTCTATTTTTGGTTCCTCCTCTGCCAAATGTTTGTACCGGCTTTTGGAATTGTCTGAAACCACCAGACCAACAACAATGAATTAGTCCATATCAGACACAATCGCTCATTCCACCCTGGCTTCCACTTGAGATTAAACAAGGGTGTGTCAGAGGTTTGTTCACCGAGCGCTGCGGCTCACTAAGCAAGTCTTTTTTTGATCCGATGAGGCTCCGAGGTTTTATCGGGGCAAAAAACACACAAACGGAGATGGGGTTGAAGAACGACGCGAACGGAGAGCAAAACAAACCGCCGCTGCTATTTTCAGGGACGTGCATGACATTCCTGTTCCAGACTTGTAGGCAGTAGCATGTGTTTGGCTCAGCCAGATGTTGTTATTCCACTTTTATTGAGAGGAATTTCTCCAGTCATTTTGTTGTTTGGGATGGAACAGTGGCTTAAACACATTACCGAATCTGAGAATGCATGACTGAAGAATTATGGTCCTGATTATGTGAGCAAAACGGACAGACAATCGGGTTTTCAGCGTTTAATGCGCCGTCTTGGCTCTGCGCCAAGTCTGAATATTTGCATGTATTTGATTTAAGTTAGATAATCTGATTTAGAAAATGTATGTGTTCAGATTCCACGTAATCAGTTCAGAGATAGGAAAAACGTTTAAATTGATTAAATATAATTTTCAGGAAATGACATTAGTTTGAAGGGGTGAATGCTGAATTGCTTGATTCATGTTTTATGACAAATATGCATCGTTTTTCGTTTTATGATAAAATGATGCAATCCAAATGCACGGGAAACATTTTACGTGTAGTTCAAATCCACAACTTTAAATATGATACATTAACTATGAGTGGTGGATATCAAGTTCCTCTTATAACAATATATGAAGAAACACCCTTAGAGCTTATGGATTTCCTCCTGCCAAGTGTTTAAAAACTCAGTTCTCTGAGTTCAGTTCAAAAAAAACCCGCCTTTAAACTTTTCATTTTTGTTATGTATTACTGGTCAACAAACCCTGTGGACCAGTGGTTTAAACCCAGTCCGTCAATCAAGTTTCCTTGATCACACAATAAGCTAACAATTGTTCAACTGAAAGCGGCGTGATTCATTTATCTTCCATTCCTCAGATGACAGGAGACGGTTCCAGCTACTTTTCGGTCTCTGGCTCACATTCTACGCTTCGGCTCAACGTTGGCCCCAAATGTCTTTTTCCTCTTACGGCCCCCAGAGGAAATCCATCAGATGAGAACTTCTTTTTCCGAGAGGAAGACGGTCCCCCCCCCCCCACCCCAACCCCGTAAAAGATTTTAATGAATAAGAAAAGGGCCAAAGTCTTGTCATGACGAGACAAAGTCCTTTTAAAGCAGCGTGTAACAGCTTTTGAATTCCCGCGGGACAGTCTGAGTTGACCGCAGCACATGCCGGGCTTAAAGCGACGTGGTTCTGACCGAAAAGAGGCAAAAAAAACAATTCACTTTCAACAATTCGCAAACTCAGATGACTCACGGTCTGTCCTTTTTTAATGGCCAAGCCACTTTATAAATTGTCCTTCGCTGCATCTCATCCGAGCTCAAAGGCGGTTATGCAGGAAGTGCTGGTTCAAAGTGGGAGGAGTTTCTTTATCTGTCTGCACATGAACTTTGGTTCGTGCCAAGATTTGGTAAAAAAGCATTTGTTAAAATACATGCAGTTTGGGTCTTTTAACAGATGGATAATATCTCTGCGATCTACACCGGCCCTCCTTAAGAGACCAGACTATAACCCTTCATTTGGAACTGATGCCTATCTCCCATCTAAGAGGGGCGAGATGCACCGTATGTGGAACATAAAGACAAAACAAGAGGACAGGCATGTGGTCCATGCCTCTCCAGCCAGCCCAGACCCCAAAAGGTCCATAGAAGCGAAAACAGAGCGATGATGTTGACCTCACTGTCTGACCCAGCAGCCACTGGTGGCCCGATATCAGCACTGGGGATCGGGTTGTAGGAGATGCTGTTGTGTTGGGCAAGGATCATGCAGCAAGGCCCCCCCCCTCCAGCGTCAAACAAAAGCCAGGTAGCAGGAACACCCGCAACGCAGAGCCCACAGCACCACAGGGTTTGTGCAACGAACAACGAATCCTGACAGGCACACCATTGGGAGCATTGAGCAGGTGGGGCCCCAGTGACACCCCACCACCACCGCATCCCCAGAAGCAGGAGGCACCACCCCTCCCGGAGGACCCCGCCACTGGGCCCTGCCCAGAGGGAGGACCTCGTTTACACACCATGCGTAGGGGTCACCAAACGTCAGGAGGTCCATCTGACCGAGACCATGTCCCTGAGTGAGGCCAGCTTATTCAATAAACTGCTTGGGTCCGGCTCCTGGACACTAAGTAACTAAATCTAAATCTAATATCCCCCACACTGACGGCTGCCGTCAGTCAGATGTCCAATGCTGATCGAGTAAGATGAATATCCACGGCTCCTGAACATCCTGGAGCGTCCCGTAAATAACGTTGAAGCGTTTAAATACGCCCAATTAGTACAGCAACAGCTAACATCATCAAATTTGACGTTTCCTTACAGTAAGCATTCCCTTCAGACAGCCGCCACTTATTCCGCGCTCGAGGCTACCGCTACAAACAATTTGGTATGGAATCAAGTGGAGACTGAAAATAAACCCGCCATGCTCTTCAATCGGGTTGAAGGCAGTTGAGGCTGTAGGGAGAAAGGAACCTTACATTTTTAGCCGCCAACTTGCGCTGCCAAATGGCTCATAGTCAGTTCCTTAGCAACAACTCCGCTACAAAAGCTACATCCAACACATGCAAAGCCTCGTATTACAAGCCTCCAGAGTCCAAAGTGAAAACAGACATTTCCAACGTCGCTTGACCGCTATGGATCTCGCAGTTTATCCAATGATTTCAAAGTACTGGGTGTGTGGACAGTTTTTCCAGTCGCACAGAGGAGCAATAAACATTGAAAATGTGACTCAGAATGACGGTGCAAAGCACTCTCCAATACGAGGAGTCGCTGCGCCGCTCCAGGCTCCGCTTTGATGCCGACGCCTCTCTTCTCCGGCGGGAAACATTCCCATCCTCTGCTCTATGCTGCGTTATGAAAGAAACGAGGCGTATTTGGCAGCGTTCCACGACTGGCTGCAGAAGGCAGCATGCATCCATCGGGCATGTGCGACAAACCGGATCAGACTGTGTGCATGTCAAAGTACAAACTTTTATTTTTAGTCTATAAAGTTCTGGAAAATGCCCAACGGCGCAGTGGGGGTCCGACCAACAATCTAAAACACATGGAGCTTTTATTTGCAATGACAAAGGACGTTTAAGACCTTCGGTCCAGGCTTCCTGACAGCTGTGGACCACCATCCCTGTGACTGCAGCTGTGTTCACGGCACCGCAGGCAAGCCTGGACCCAGGTCTGTTAAATATTTGAAGGGATCCAACCATCCACTTCAAGCCTCGCCTTGGGCTTGCGGAAAAAAACACGACCTGACCCCGTGCTTTTAGCCTCCTCCGACGCGTGATTGACACGCAGAGACCTCCGACGGGCTGGGGGTCACTCTGGATCAGCACACTGAATGTTTTAAATGAAACATCAAATGTTCCTACGTGAGGCCCGGCTCTGGAACAGAAGTCCCTCCGACTCAGAACAGGATACTTTGCTTATTTACAGTTACCGTGTGCGTAGACAAACATTTTGGAGATAATAATAGTTCTTGGAACTGGTCCTGGTGGGAAAACAAAGACAGTTGTTGCATCATCACAGACCATTCAACTGACTTTTCCTCCTTCCTGCGTTGCTGACGATGCTTTTAAAAGTGTTTTCTGCAACTTCCTCTTTTCAGTTTCATTAAGAAAAAAAAAAAAGTGCCATTAAGGTTTCAAATTGAATCGGAGTACTCGGATACATTTGGAACTGACCGCCCCCTCACTTTGAGCCGCCCTCCGGAGTCACACCCTGACCCAAAAGGCCCGAACCCAGACTCTCTCACCTCACCGGCTGCCCCGTAGGAGACGATGGCGGCGGGAACCCTTCGCTAGGTTCGTCATAAACACTTTGACTAACAACCCATGAAATCTCACAATGACCATCACAAACGTTTCTCATTTTGAAAAAAGGTTCCGACCCAGCAGGGGACGCCACCTTTTTGCCTCTTAATGTTTTTCTTCTCTTTTGTTGAAACCATTTTCCTCAAAGCCGTTGATTAATTGACAGCTGTCAAGTTTTTAAGGAGCCTTATATCAAAGACATTGTCAATCCTGGGCCGACTGTGTGTTTGAGCACATTCTGAGTCACTTCATGCGTGAAACTTGACTGAACCTGTTTATGTCATGACCCTGCGGCAGCATGTCAAACGCTAAAGAGCGAGGGGGCCAAGGGTGGAGCCCTGGGCGACATAGCAGCTCAGGTGGACCACCGAAATGGAGGCATCAATCACGGCAGTTGAGAAAAGTCCTATTCAATGAGTAGCTTTCTGGTTCTTTCTATACATGTTATGGCATGCTATGACATACTGAATAAGATTAAATAAGTCACTTCATACAAGAAAAAAGACAAATGATGGTCAAATAGTGTTTTTAAAAAACATTCTTTACCAAAAAGGTTGAACTAATCTAATGAAAATGGACTTTTTTTCCCACTAAATACATTTCATTTTGAAATAACTGAAGTTTTTGTCACTGTTTCATTTTATTTGGTGATTTTATGGTACATATGACGTCCAAGAATGAATATTTCTGTATCTCTACATAAACCGTGTTGCATACGCCAAACCGAAAGACTTCGATTCTCCCAAAGGAACGCCGATGCTTCTGTTGTCCTCAACCACAAGACAATCATCGAGGAGCGTCTCCATCGCCGGACTCAAGTGGAAATGTAATTCACAAAGTGAAGTGTGAAATGAAACGTCTAAGAGTCTCATCAAAGCTCGTATGTGACATTTAATATGGATATTCAGGGCATCGGAGAAACATCGGCGTTCGGGGACTTACGCCAATTATTCAATAACGCGCCGATGGCTAAACACACAAAGTGAATCAGCGGTTGAAAAGATGTCTGTGGCAGCCGAGCGTCAAACGCCACCGAACCATGACTCATAGGGCGTCTGTGCCACGCAGCGGCGCCGGAGGAGCGCCGGAGGAGCGCCGGAGGAGCGCCGGAGGAGCGCCGGAGGAGCGCCGGAGGAGCGCCGGAGGAGCGCCGGAGGAGCGCCGGTTCCCGACGTGAGATTCTCTTGTATCAGCGCCGCCGGTGGGATGTTAGCAACTGCTGGCATCTCTGATATTTACCGACGCTCACCCGGTTCCAGGTAAAGGTCGTAAATCACACCTGGGAGCACAAGTTCACAGGTGTGACAGAATGTATTAGGCGTGAGAAGGGAGAGGAAAAAAAAGAAAGAAACAAAAGGGGAGAGTTTTTTTGTAAGTGAGCGGATGCGTTGGAGAGGTTGGAATGATTTTGCGACCGCATCCTCGCTCTGCCCGGCTGTGACCTCAGACCACCGGGGACGTGAGCACAGTTTCTTTTTTTTCTCCCCCCCCCTTCTGTTAATAGGATCTCATTATGAAAAAGGAAACCAACTTCTAGTTTGATTATTTTTGTTTGAGTTGCCCGCTGACGCTTTTGATTTTTAAACGGACTTGAAGCGTTCCACGCGTCCGACCGCACGTCCGTCAAATCGACACGGACTTCCCCCTCAATCTGACGACCCCCTTAACCACAAACGTGGCGAGGCACAGCGGCACGTCTCTCCATCCTTCAAAACCCGGAGGATAAATCAGAGAAAGTGTAAGTCTTGGTCACTCCTGGGGTTCAGACGTTGTCCTAAGGGAGGTCAGAGGTCAGGGTAATAAAGAAGACACCGGAGCTGTCGGTATGGCATGTTGGGTTTTGCGCACGCTTTCAGGTCAAAAATCATTCTTCCTCTCAAACGTGCAGAGGAAGAGGAATGAATTATGCGTCCTGGGCCGCTTAACCTCCAGACGGCTATACATTAAATCAAAGACATCAGCGATTAACGCCAGAGCCATGAATTACGCCCAACATGTGATCCGGTCCCCACCTCCCCGGTTCAATTTGTAAGCCCCCGACATCGGAGGGGAGGATATTCTCTATGTATTATGAAATTAAGCTAACTTCATTGGTGTGATATTTGAAGACAGAGAGGCGCCGAAGAACTGAAGAGCCTGGAGTGACTGATCTTTTCAACACGGTGGGAGCATCAGAAAACCAGCACTCCCTGCTGGTGCCAAAGGGTCTCCAAAGGTGTGGCGGTCTAGACACCCTCTACTCCTTCTTCTTCTGCACTCCTCAGATGCCGGAGCTCGTCTGAGCATGTGTCACTCGGATCACGGCGGATCAAAGACACTTTTTTTCCTTTAAAGCAAGACTTTTAATTGTTCCTTATAATGAACTATTTCACAATCCAGGCAGATAAGATCACGTGTGAGGAATAAATATGTACATCTGAGCATATCTGAGGAAACCTAGGTGTTTTTTTTTTGACAACACACTCCAGACAACCTACATAAACACATATACACATGTTTTTTTTTTACATGAGACATTGACACCGAGGAACTTTCTGCCCGACTTCACATGAAAGGAAACCGTTTGGAATCCGACTTGCAGCAGAAAGGATGTAGCAATACCCACCCTTCCTCCAGGAAACATCAAAGATGCATTCCCTGATTCATGCATTCACGCATCACACACACTAACACACACACACACACCCTGTCAGAGGCTGTTAGAGTTGATAAGTATCATGTCTTTTGTGTTTGCATGATATAGAGATTTAAGTGAGCAGCAGGTTTTTATCATGACTAATGAGGCGGAGATTGGAGCAAAAAAGGTACCAAGCAGTTAATTGTTGGGTTTCCACACCTTCTTCTGCATGCAGCTCTCTCAAAAAGACACATTTAAGACTTTTTTTTGGAACATTGCACATCTCCTCGAATGGAGATTTACGACCTGCAGGACATTTAAATAAGCGCAGAGATTCCAGCGAGGCGCCTGCAGGTATAGATCATCCACGAGGATACAAAAAGTGACAAGAGGAATCATTTCGATTACGCTCTTTAGTAGTCACTCGTGTTCTTTGGGGGGCGGTTTCTCGGGTCAGCAGCGACGGAAACCATAGATTAGTGGTGTGCTGTCAGCGCTTGCAGTCGCGGAGGTTAACCTGGTTCCGGATCATGTCAGAGTTGACTGATGTTCAAAGAAGGTGGCTGAACTGGCGAGTGGCTGAGGTGGTAATAAAACCAACCGCGTGTCACTTTCAGGAACACGAGCAGAAAAAAGCTGCACGACAAAATTCAAGTGTATCGAGGAAAATCTCACATTATATTAGATTTCACTTTTTTTGTTTTAATGAATTGAATTTGTCAGACTTGAAATGTGGGGAACAACTAGATAAAATGTCTGTTGAATAATACAAGATGATAAACCTACACCTGCAGAGAGGCAACTTTTAATGATCGTGTATAGATTAGGCTCCATCTTCAAGTTCTGCCCGAAGAAAGCGGGTCGTGTTCTGCAGGCAGGACGAATCTCTGCTGTTTTACGTACGAGGAAACAAAAGGCGACTGCAATGATTTCGAGAATATTAATGGAAAGGCTGAGTTCCAGTTGCGCAAGGGAAGGTGAGGAGAGACGCGCTCGGAGGAAGACGCGCGGCGGAGGCGGCGTTCAGTCGGATCACGGAGCTCCGGTTCTCCGAACCACATGTGGAAGACGTGGACAACGAAAAAAAGCTTGCTTTACTTTGAACATGTGGA